>SKCR01030387.1:0-31615 GCA_019454045.1 Zanthoxylum bungeanum | reverse complement strand
CTCGTAGAGGAAGTCTATATGACACAACCTGAGGGCTTTGCATCTAAGGATGATCATAATAAAGTATGCAAGCTTAAACGATCCATTTATGGACTCAAGCAATGTTGGTTACTATAATTAGTCCAAGGAAAGATTAAGCTTATGAAATACAACAAAATGAATATATATAATAAACTTGAAGCATGGCGGAATCATACTTACAAAGCTTTTGTGATGAAAAGATGAACAAAGGTTGAAGCTCCAAGATCCTTGAAGTTTCGGCCAAGAGGAGAAAAGAGTTGAAAGCTCCAAGCTTTGTGTATTCCAAGCTCCAAGGTGGTTTCCCTATCACCTCCTTTGATTCCTTGCTTGTGCTAGCAAAAATGGAGAATGAGAAAACAATTTTCTGCCTTGTTGGTGCAGCTCACGGCGTGAGCAAGAGAGGAGAGTGTTTCACTTTAGATTTTGTTTCCTTTGCATGCCAAAAAACGTGAATGACCAAGGAAAATGAAAAGTGAAGTGATATCTAATACCAAAAGAATTTTTTAATGCAAAAAATCCTTCCAAAACCGTGCATGGCTTTCCCTCCAAAATGAATCCATCATTTGCTATCATTACCATACTTTGAGATTAGAGACAATGCATAATCCCTCAAAGGTGACTAGATACATTCACTATCTATTCGTATTAAGTAATGAGATATCGCGATGTGATTTGCGGATATCACTCGATTCAAAATACGAATGTGTCCGCAAGCATTTTCGGGCTCGGTTTCGTTAATTCCAAATTAACGAATTTCCGTCGCGACGTGAATTAAATAATTACGCCTTGCGAAATTACTATTCAGTTCGCTAATGAATTGATTCTAAATTAATTCATTTGCCCGAATTAAAATCCGATTTTAATTCCGCGTCGAAATCTAATTTCGTTTAATAATATATCGAATATATTTTTTATCGATTAATTCCATATTAATCGATCTTTCTCTCTCTCCTAATAAGGCATTTTATCCAAAATAAAGTTTCTCTGTTATTAATCCAAGATTAATAAAGTTCGAATCAAACATCATTGGTGAATCTTCAGGAAGCGACCCAAGAGATCTCCAGATATGTTGGCAGTAAATACGGTCGTTGGATAATCCAAACACGTACGTACCTCGTACTACGTTTTTACCGATTTACAAGACAATGTTGGCTTCTAGCAAAGCGCCATGCCTACCCAATTCTCCAGAAATATTCTTACTGGAATATTAGATCTATATCAAGCGTAGTATACCGTAGTATTGCGTACATCGATCCAGTATCGGACGATCACATGTTAGGCCTGGGGCTGGAAATGTGTCTACCCCGTACGAAACATATATCGGACATCAAGCAACTAGTCTCTTTAAATCGGGCAATACTGACCTAGTCATATTGTCCCGACGGTTGCAACCTTTTATAGAGCACTAGTTATGTATCCTGCGTGAACATCAACTCCATATGTCTGAAGTGACACTTCCATCTTGACATCACACCCAGTGCACTACGATTCCTGATAAACCCAGAAGAGGTGAACACAGAACCAGTTAAGGTCCCCCAACCACCAAAACCAAAGTTTACCTATTGTCGCAAGTACTAGCGATGCAAGTCTCAGGTTAAGACCATATACACCTACCCTGATGCGGCCTCCCATAGACACGCAGACATACTACCAATGGGATTCCGCGGGGTCTATCCAGAGCGAAGCTGTTTTCCGTACCATCGGTAAAACACAACCTCCTATCGCACTTGCATAAGTATCCTATACTTAAATATATGAGAACTATGCCGTTGTGCCCTCACAACATGCACAAGTGCAATACTAGTCTATTCCGTATTATCGATGTCCGATCTCGATAATACTCCGACTAGGGATATTTAATGATTTAAACCTTTATGTATTGATACTGTCTCATATCATCTCAATACGGAATTAATCATATGGACTTTCGCCATTTATATATCAAAGTAAATAAATTACAAAATGGCAAAAGGGAATTTCATTATCACATAGTTAATTTTGTACAATAATACAATATCATTTACAAAACAGTGACGCTATGGGTCATAATGTCTAACAATCTCCCACTTGGCCTATAGCCAGTCACTCAAGCATCTAATACCTGAACTATGTATATGTCGTTCAAACACTTGGGGATAAACAGCTTTCGTCAGCGGATCTGCAATGTTGTTATCTGATGCGACCTTCTCGACTTTTACATCGCCACGATGTATAATCTCCCGAATCAGATGGTAACGCCGAAGAACATGCTTGGATCGTTGATGCGACCTTGGTTCCTTAGCTTGTGCTATAGCCCCGTTATTGTCACAATACAATGGAACGGGCTCAGCTGCTAACGGAACTACTCCTAATCCAATTAGGAACTTTCGGATCCAAACTGCCTCCTTTGCTGCTTCCGATGCAGCAATATACTCCGCTTCTGTCGTTGAATCGGCAACAGTATCTTGCTTGGAAGATTTCCAGCTCACTGCTCCGTTAAACAAAAAATGTACCCGGATTGCGACTTGAAGTCGTCCTTGTCGGTTTGGAAACTTGCATCGGCATACCCAGATACCACAAGTTCTCATTCTCCGTAAATTAAGAAAGCATCCTTAGTTCGTCTAAGATACTTAAGGATATTCTTAACTGCCATCCAGTGACCTTCACCTGGATCAGCCTGATAGCGACTGCACATGCTCAAAGCATATGACACATCAGGTCGTGTACATATCATGGCATACATGATCGATCCGACTGCTGAGGCGAACGGTATCCGACTCATGTTATCTCTCTCTTCTTGAGTCTTAGGACACATGTCTTTAGACAGAGAGGTACCGCGTAATATTGGCATCAATCCTTCTTGGATTGATCCATGCTGAATCGCTTCAACACTTTGTCAATATATGTACTCTGGGAGAGTCCAAGCAGCTTTCTAGATCTATCCCGGTAGATCCTTATTCCCAGAATAAAGGCTACTTCTCCCAGATCTTTCATGGAGAATTTTAATGAAAGCCAAGCTTTCACCGACGTTAGCATGGGAATGTCATTGCCTATTAGTAATACGTCGTCGACATAAAGGAAAATAAAAGTCAGTGCTCTCCCACTAACCTTCTTGTATACACAAGGGTCATCATCGTTTTGTATGAAATCATATTCTTTTATAATTTCATCAAAACACTGATTCCATGATCGTGATGCTTGCTTCAATCCATAAATGGATCGATTTAACTTACAAACCTTGTTTGCAAGTCTAGGTACGACAAAACTGTCAGGCTGTTGCATATAAACATCCTCCAAAAGGTTTCCGTTAAGGAAAGCGGTTTTAACGTCCATCTGCCATATCTCGTAATCGAAATATGCAGCTATTGCAAGCATTATCCGAATGGATTTAATCATGGCAATGGGTGAGAAGGTTTCGTCATAATCAACACCATATTGTTGACGATACCCCTTTGCTACAAGCCTAGCTTTGTATGTTTGCACGTTGCCATCCATGTCGGTCTTCTTCTTGAAGATCCATCTGCATCCAATAGGTTTTACACCTTCTGGTGCATCAACCAGTGTCCAAACTTGGTTGGCATACATGGAATCCATCTCAGACTTCATGGCTTCTTGCCATAAAGCGGAATCAATATCTTGTATTGCTTCCTCATACGTAGACGGTTCATTATCCTCAATAAGATTAATATCTACATGAGGCGAGATCAGGTACCCATACCTCTCAGGTACTGTCCTGACTCTCTCCGACCTACGCGGTCCTTGTGTATATGAAGGTTGTGGTACAGACTCATCCCGGATGGTCTGTTCATGTTCCGTCGTTGATTCATTGCCAGGAACAGTATCACCACGATTTTCATCGAGCTCCACTTTCCTCCCACTTACCACTGCATCTAAGAATTCCTTTTCAAGGAAAAATGCATGTAGAGCAACAAAAAATTTGTTCTCTTGCGGGTGATAGAAGTAATATCATTTGGTTTCCTTAGGATATCTTACGAAAAGGCATTTATCTGATTTGGGTTCTAATTTGGTACCTTCCAAACGTTTAACATATGCCCAGCAACCCCAAATCTTCAGGAAAGAGAAACCCGGTTTCCTTCCTGTCCATATCTCGTATGGAGTCTGTTCAACAGACTTTGACGGAACCTTATTCAAAATAAGTATTGCACTGCTTAATGCGTATCCCCAGAAGGATATTGGTAGCTCAGTGCGACTCATCAATGACCTTACCGTGTCTAACAAGGTACGGTTTCTCCGTTCAGACACACCGTTAATTGCGGTGTTCCAGGAGGAGTCCACTGTGAAAGAATACCATGTTCTTTCAAGTAATCTTGAAACTCATAACTTAAGTATTCGCCACCACGGTCCGACCGTAATGTCTTAATACTCTTGCCTGTTTGTTTTTCAACTTCGTGTCGAAACTCTTTGAATTTCTCAAAGGTTTCCGACTTGTGCATCATTAGATACACATAACCGTAACGTGATGCATCATCCGTAAAGGTTACGAAGTATCGATATCCACCTCTAGCCTGGCTAGACATGGGCCTACATACGTCACTATGAACGAGGGCTAACAGTTCTGTGGCATGTTCACCTTTACCGCTAAAAGGTGATTTAGGCATTTTGCCTAAAAGACAAGATTCGCAGACATCATATGAATTAGGATCAAATCCGTCCAAGTACCCACTCTTCGAAAGTGTGGATATGCGAGTCTTGTTAATGTGTCCTAGACGACAATGCCACATGTAAGCTTCATCTTTTAGATTACTCCTTTTGAGCCTTTTGTTTGTCATTTTGTGTTTAGGAGATTCATTTACATTCAAAATATAAAGACCATTATTTGCAACAACAGTGCAAATTTCTGCATCATTTTTATATAAATAACACCCAGTGTTTCTAAATACAAAAGTGTACCCATGCTGGGTTAACAAAGATACAGATATAATATTCCTAGTTAAACTAGGTATATAATAACAGTTCAAAAGTTTAAGTACATGCCCTGAGGGCAGTTCCAAAACAAAAGTCCCTAAGCCAAAACAGCAACTGGTGTTCCGTTTCCGACTCGTAGGTCAATCTCCCCTGAAGTCAGCATCCTGCTATCCTGCAGATCCTGCAAATCAGTACAAATATGAGCAGCACAACCAGAATCAAAAATCCAATTTTTAAAACTAGAAGTAGTCATATTTATCTCAATAACAAACATACCAGAGGCTAGTGCCTTGTTTGCCTTGATATCCTCCTTGTGTCCTTTGCCCATTCGGCAGTCACGTTTCCAGTGACCCTTCTTGCCGCAGTTGAGGGAGACATCTTGAGATTTGTCCCTTGGCTTCCCAGAAGCTTTTGTCGACTTGCCTTTAGCCTTTTTCTTATATTTCTTCTTCCTCACCCCTCCAGTAGCTTTGGGCCCAGCCTTTGGCCTCTGAGAGGTCGATGTAAAGTGCGCCTCGCGCTTGCCTCCTTTTTGGAGTTCCTTTTCAGACTCCTTCAAAATGGATAACAGCTCTCCAAGAGTGTCATCAGTATCCATCAACTTATAGTTGATTATGATTTGTCTCCAAGTATCAGGAAGTGACTGTAAGATCAAATCTATGGTCAGCTCAGCCTCCAAGACTATTCCCATATTGGTCAACTCATCAATATCGGCGATCATTTGAGCCCCGTGGGCCTCAACTGATGCGCCTTCAGTCATTCGGGCGCGGAAGAGTTTCTTCACCAACTCATACCTTTCCATCCGCTTGTTGGAGCGGTGGAGATCTCGAAGTCTAGCCATCATATTATAAGGATCCAAGTCCCTATTCTGGCGACGAAAGTGTTGAGTCATAGAAGCTAACATAATAGCCTGAGCTGTGTCACAATCATTGCTGTGAGTTTTCCATAACTCCAGCTCAAGTGGGTCAGTGGGCTTAGGCGGGAGAGGTGTTTGTATAGTATACAGCATCCTCTCAGCCCCAAGGACTATCCTCAGGTTCATTTCCCAATCAGCGAAGTTTGTCCCCTTAAAGACATTGTCACCCATGATGATGTCTCGGACATTTACCTTGCTAGCCATCTCAACTACGATAGTCCAACTATCTAGTTAACGATAAAATGGGTACAGTCAAACTGTTACAAAAAAATAACAATGTATTAGTCCAACTAATTATAATAAATAGACGAAATAATTTTGAAGAACGCGTAAGGCAAAGTATCTGAATGAAATTGCAAATTCACATACTAGCCTCCCACTATTTTCATCAAGTCTCTAACCCTCTGTTGAGAACTCGAGAAATCCTATTTCCTAGTGGGCTAGGATCCCGTTAAATAACACACAACCTTGACTTTGGCCAACAAGCTGTATGCTATTTAACTAGGTAGATCTCGCAGATCAATTGGATCCAATCCAATTCCTAGATCTGGTTAGGTGGACATCCAAGTCCTAAACATATTGCGTATGCCAATGTATCTAATACATTTTCTAACCATATCCTCCGAATCATCTAGGCCTTGGCTTTGGCACAACAAACCTAATGATTCCAGTTAAGCGGGACCCATTGACAAGGATAGTTTCGTAATCAATGTCGTTGGACAAGAAGTGATCTTGACTTTGGCCAACAAATCACAACTTGGACAAGACACCGATGTGGAACAAAACTCTCATGATTCAAGTACATCCTAATTGACAAGGTCTTGACTTTGGCCAACAAACCAATGCCAATCGGATCTTGAACAAGAATCATTCAATGGAAGGATAATCGCTTAATATAGATTGAGGGATTTTTGCGTAATTGGCACCAATTTATTATCTTTGTTAGGTCTCATCAACATACACCCTTAAGCATGCTTCTAAAACATCATAAAGCGCGTAAAGTAAATTAATAGTGATATACGGATGGATATATAACACAACTTGTTCCTAGAACAAATCACTCCCTTTCCTCTCCCCGCTAGCACTATTCTACTACTACCCAATTACATAATACAATAAGAGAAACCTCATTTGCATTGAGGGGAATTAGGTGAGAAGAGAATACAAAGAGATAAAAGAGATAAGGCTGGACACGCAGGTCCAATTTATAAATTCTAAATTTACAATAATTTCTAAAATTACCCTTTCCCTTCTAATATCCATCCGATATACACTATTCATTCATCACATACATATATATTCAAACAAGACATGTTTTTACAACCAATCTAATCCAATTAATTAGTCTTTGTTTAAATGATCATCCAATGTTCAAACAACGGTTTTGATTTTGCGCGAGTCCAACTCGTTTGAGAATAAGTACATAAGGTACGAATTTACGAATTATATCGAACTACTTATTAAATCTAATTTAATTCGTATTCAATACTAATTCAATTATTTAATTCCAAATTAAATGTTTACACTTTTAATGTGCTTTAAAGACTTAGATTCTAAATCTAATCTAATTGGGTCTCAAAGCCCAACTAACATCCAATGTTTGTTTAATTAAAGTCCGATGGGCTTTCAATTGATTTATTAAGGCTTGGGCTTTGGTCAATGTGGGTCAAACCCAATTACCAAGCCCAAATAAGGAATCACCCTTAAATGCCACAAAACCAATTTCAAGCCCATAAGGCCCAATTAAACTTTAAAGCCCATTATACTACATTTGGACTTAATGGAGTGATTTAGGCCCAAATTGGATCCAATCCTTTTGGCCCAAATCTACTTGGCCCAACCAAGCCCATTATGCCCAAATATAATATTACAAGCCCAATTTAACAATTAAGCCCATTAATTTAAATTTCAATATTCCAAATTTTAAAATTCAATTAATTAAAGTGTAAAACCAAGATTAATACATTAAACCAAATATTTCAAAATACCAATTTAATTTATTAATCATCTATTGTTCAAAACATATGTCCAACATTAATTTGAACAAAAATCAAGTCCATTTTCATGTCCATTAGTATTCGGCCAAGTGAGATTTTTGTGTCGATTTGTTTTTCAATCCGATTGAATCACTAATCTACGTCCCGTATACGTTTTAAGTCATCCAATGATCTTGTACACAAAAAATTCCAACACATCCAATGTTCATACCCATTCGGCCAAGGTTACATTTTTGGGGAAAAATCATCCAATGCATTTTTCTCAAAATTGATTCCATATAATATCATTCTATATACATGTAAGCATACTCATTCATCAAATTTCACAAGAACATGCTTCAATCAATTTTACCCAAATTTTAACCTAATATATTTCATGCTTAAACATAGCTCAATGATACCATTGTTGGTTACTATAATTAGTCCCAAGGAAAGATTAAGCTTATGAAATACAACAAAATGAATATATATAATAAACTTGAAGCATGGCGGAATCATACTTACAAAGCTTTTGTGATGAAAAGATGAACAAAGGTTGAAGCTCCAAGATCCTTGAAGTTTCGGCCAAGAGGAGAAAAGAGTTGAAAGCTCCAAGCTTTGTGTATTCCAAGCTCCAAGGTGGTTTCCCTATCACCTCCTTTGATTCCTTACTTGTGCTAGCAAAAATGGAGAATGAGAAAACAATTTTCTGCCTTGTTGGTGCAGCTCACGGCGTGAGCAGGAGAGGAAGAGAGGAGAGTGTTTCACTTTAGATTTTGTTTCCTTTGCATGCCAAAAAACGTGAATGACCAAGGAAAATGAAAAGTGAAGTGATATCTAATACCAAAAGAATTTTTTAATGCAAAAAATCCTTCCAAAACCGTGCATGGCTTTCCCTCCAAAATGAATCCATCATTTGCTATCATTACCATACTTTGAGATTAGAGACAATGCATCATCCCTCAAAGGTGACTAGATACATTCACTATCTATTCGTATTAAGTAATGAGATATCGCGATGTGATTTGCGGATATCACTCGATTCAAAATACGAATGTGTCCGCAAGCACTTTCGGGCTCGGTTTCGTTAATTTCAAATTAACGAATTTCCGTCGCGACGTGAATTAAATAATTACGCCTTGCGAAATTACTATTCAGTTCGCTAATGAATTGATTCTAAATTAATTCGTTTGCCCGAATTAAAATCCGATTTTAATTCCGCGTCGAAATCTAATTTCGTTTAATAATATATCGAATATATTATTTTATCGATTAATTCCAGATTAATCGATCTATCTCTCTCTCATAATAAGGCATTTTATCCAAGATAAAGTTTCTCTGTTATTAATCCAAGATTAATAAAGTTCGAATCAAACATCATAGGTGAATCTTCAGGAAGCGACCCAAGAGATCTCCGGATATGTTGGCAGTAAATACGGTCGTTGGATAATCCAAACACGTACGTACCTCGTACTACGTTTTTACCGATTTACAAGACAAGGTTGGCTTCTAGCAAAGCGCCATGCCTACCCAATTCTCCAGAAATATTCTTACTGGAATATTAGATCTATATCAAGCGTAGTATACCGTAGTATTGCGTACATCGATCCAGTATCGGATGTACCATCGGTAAAACACAACCTCCTATCGCACTTGCATAAGTATCCTATACTTAAATATATGAGAACTATGCAGTTGTGCCCTCACAACATGCACAAGTGCAATACTAGTCTATTCCGCATTATCGATGTCTGATCTCGATAATACTCCGACTAGGGATATTTAATGATTTAAACCTTTATGTATTGATACTGTCTCATATCATTTCAATACAGAATTAATCATATGGACTTTCGCAATTTATATATCAAAGTAAATAAATTACAAAACGGCAAAAGGGAATTTCATTATCACATAGTTAATTTTGTACAATAATACAATATCATTTACAAAACAGTGACGCTATGGGTCATAATGTCTAACAAGCAAGCCTCCAGAAGTTGGAATATACGATTTGATGAGACAATCAAAGAATTTGACTTCATCAAAAATGTAGACGAGCCTTGTGTTTACAGGAAAAGTAGTGGGAGTGCTGTTGTATTTCTTGTATTATATGTCGATGACATATTAATCATCGGGAATGATATTCCCATGATGCAAGCCACCAAGCAATGGTTATCTCAGAATTTCTCAATGAAAGATTTGGGAGAAGTAGCCTACATCATTGGCATTAAGATCTACCGTAATAGATCCAAGAGGTTGTCAGGACTTTCTCAATCTACGTACATAGATAAAGTTTTGAAAATATTCAAAATGGAAGATTCCAAAAGAGGTAATTTACCTACTTGTCATGGAATCAAATTATCTAAAGAGCAATGTCCACATACTCCTTCAGATAGAGAGCGTATGAGTAGGATCCCTTATGCTTCAGCAATAAGATCGATCATGTACGCCATGCTATGTACAAGACCTGATGTCTCTTATGCTCTTAGCATAACAGGCAGGTATCAGGCAAATCCTGGTGAGCAACACTGGGCAGCTATCAAAACAATCCTCAAGTATTTGAGAAGAACTAAGGATTTTTTTTTTACATACGGAGATTGTTCTGAGATAAAAGTCATTGGTTACTGTGATGCGAGCTTTCAGACCGATAGGGATGACAGAAAATCGCAAACATGATATCTATTTACTGACCAGTGCTTACACACGCGTATAACGCAAGCGCACGTATCGTTCAAGTAGTATAAAAAGTATCGATCCCACGAGGACTTAAAACCATATCTATTAATTTTTATGAGGCCAAATGATTACTAGTATCTAACAGATTGATTTTTTGTAAATTGGAATGGTGACTTACAAATTAACTTAAAAACAGGTAAATAAAAATTGCGTGAAAGTGGATTAATGAAAATTCAATTTTATAAAGCTATCCAGGGTTATGATTTATTCCAATATTATTTAAAGATGAAGTGATTATCTTATAGTTGGGTAAAATATTGATTTATTAACCTGGAACACTAAATTATGTAAAAGCCTCTTCCGATGGTCAACTACAAATATCCAGTATAACCTAATTGAACCATAAGTCTCTGTCAACCAAATTACCTGGATTCATTAAGATTAAGTTCCAAATATGGCTACCCCCGCCCGATAGGTATACTCTTATCCTGTAAGGAAATATATTAAAGGGTTATCTATCCTCAGGGAAGATCGTGGGCTATTGAGTCTAAGGTCTTAAACCTAAAATCCCTATGTCTAGTTCATTTTAAGTTTACCTTATCAATTTTATTAGTGGCAAGTTAATAAAAAGCTTTAAGATTAAGACTGAATAAATAAATCTTTATATTACCCAAACTATAATCTAACCCTTATAAACGGTGATATTGAAATTCATCATAACCCTAGATCACTAACTTAGTTATGACACATAGCTAGGGCTAGTAAAAGCTTGAAAGTAAAAGCCATAAAGTAAAAGTGCTAAAAAGTAGTTGCGTAAAGTAAAAGCTTAAAGGTAAAATAAAATAAAATGCTAAGGTAAAAGGAATTATTTTTACTACTACTAATTTAGATATCTCCCAGAAAATAATATATAAACTTGTGATCATTACCATCCATCCATATAGGCGGTAACCTGATTAAGTCAAATTAAGTCCAACCAGCCATAAAGGCGGAACCAAAGTAAACCAGCCATAAAGACGGAAAGGGAATTTTATTACTAACCAAACAATCTGGCGGTATCCTTTCTTAGTCAGGTTTAACCAAATTAAATTGATTTACCAACCGACCAATATAGCGATATCCCTTTTTAAGTCAAATTTTAAATAGTGAATATATTATTTTAAGGGATATTAATCTAAATAGCAATCGTAAAAGAATTACCTTTCACCATAGCAGGGGGAAGTTACCTCATCATGGTGAATAGTAAAAACTGTAAAATAAAGAAAGTAAATTACTATTATTACAGAACTTAATTAAAAATTACAAAACTAAATTAAAAGAAACTTAGAGAGAGAAGAACTCTCTATTTACATCAAAGAAATGAGAGAATGGTACAACAAAAACTGAAATCTCGAGCTCAATTTATAGGCGCGGATAAGCTTCCAGCATCGCGACGCTGGAACAGTTAGGCGTGGCATGCTCTGATGATGACACGTGACGATTCTGATAAGGAGATAAGGCGACACGTGGCATGGACGGCTGAGAACTCAATTATTATACTGACGTGGTGAACACATGGCGTTGTCATGGCGAAGGAAATGTCGGCACCGTAAGATTGCGACACGTGGCATGCTGTGATTAGTTGATGATGACGTGACATGTTGACTTGGTTGACCTGCTGACGTGGATGTGTTGGAGTTTCTATAGGTCCCAAGATCAAAACTCAAGCATGAATCATAAGTGAATACAACGACGGAAGTGCGGAATACTTACATCGAGCGGTTGAGCGACGATTTGGGCAACAAAAATTCGAAATTCTGCACACTTTTGCAAAGCAGTGGGCTGCTGTGAACAGTGTTTGGCTCCCCTTGTCTTCAATATTTGAAGCTCCAAGCTTCATCGTTTGAATCCCGGCTCATAGGTGGAATTCCCTATCACCTTCGCATTGATCTCGTAGTGTGCTAGCACTCTTGTTTTGCCACAAAACACACTTGCTTCCCTCCATTTCTTTTGTTATTTTCGGCAATTCACTGCCTCACAAAAACCAGAAATGGCGTGAGTGAAGAGAGGAGAAGAAGAGGAGAGAGAGGAGGGAAAATGGAGAGTGAGTAGTGTATACGGTTTTGGTGGAACTTTATGCATCAAATGCATTTGAATTTCATTTGAAATTCATTTCACACACATTTGGGTTTAATTCCCAACCACACACATCACTCATCACATCAAGTCAACTCAATCAAGTTGTCAAGTCACATCACTCAAAGTGACAAGTGATTTGACGCTTGATGCGACTAATGATTTGACGCTCGATTTGATGAGCCGTGCTCGAATTCGAAATGCGAATGCGCTCGTAAATAATCTCGGGCTTCGTTTCGTTAATTCCAAATTAACGAATTTTCCGTCACGTCGTAATTAAATGATTACGCCTAGCGAAATCACTATTCACATCGCTAACGAATTAATTCTAAATTAATTCGCTCGCCCGAATTAAAATCTAATATTAATTCCGCGTCGAAATCCAATTTCGTTTAATATATCAAATATATTAATTAATCGATTAATTTCAAATTAATCATTCTCTCTCTTTAAATTGATATTTTATCCCAGATAAATTATCTCTGTAATTAATCTCAGATTAATTTTCTCTCTCATCATATTAATCCCAGATTAATAAAAGTGCGAGTCATACGTCATCGGTGAATCTTTGGGAAGCGACCCATGAGATCCCCGGATATGTTGGCAGTCAAATCGGTCGTCGGACTATCCGAACACGTAAGTACCAAGTACTACGTTTTACCGATTTACTAGACAAGGTTGGCTTCTAGCAAAGCACCAAGTCTTCCCAATTCTCCGGACATATTCTTATAAGAATATTTAAGATCTATATCAAGCGTAGTATACCGTAGTATTGTGTATATCGGCCCAGTATCGGATAGTCACATGCTAGGGCTGGGGCTGGATAAGTGTCTGCCCCGTCCGAAGCACATGTCGGATGTCTGGTAACATAGTCTATATAATCGGATATTCATGACCTGGTCACAATATCCCGATTGGTTGCGCAACACTCTAGAGCACTAGTACCGTATCCTGCGTGACATCATCTCCACTATGAATGAAGTGATACTTCCGTCTTTACATCACACCCAATACACTACGACTCTCTGATAAACCCACAAGTGGTGTACGCAGAACCGGTTAAAGCCCTGTACCACCAAGACCAAAGTCTATCGATTATCGTAAGTATTAGCGATGTAAGTCTCAGGTTAAGACCATACACACCTACCCTGATTTCGGCCTCCCATAGACACATAGTCATAATACCAATGGGATTCCGATGGGTCTATCCAGAGCGAAGCTGTTTCCCGTACCATCGGTGAAACACGACCTCATATCGCACTTGCATAAGTATCCAATACTTAAATATATGAGAACTATGCCGTCGTGCCCTCACAACACGCACAAGTGCAATACTAGCATATTCCGCATTATCGATGTCCTGTCTCGATAATACTCCGGCTAGGGATATTTAATGATTAATCCTTCGTGGACTGATACTGTCTCATATTATTCTCAATCCAGGAACTAATCTTATGGACCTCTCTTCATTTATATATCTATGGTGATCTAATCACAAACGATGAGAGTGCAATTTCCTTGTCACATAGTTAATTTGTACAACAACACCATGATATGTACAAATAGTGACGCTATGGGTCATATTATCCAACAAGATGATGACGTGGCATGACGCGTGGCAAAGTTGACTCATTGACCGGATGATATGGTGACACGTACGATGACACGTGGCATACGTGGCGATGACAATTGTCGGCACCGTAGGATGATGACACGTGGCACGGCGCACTTTAGCATATCTGCTGTGATGGTGACTCGTGGCACGACGCACGTTAGCAAAGTCAAACTTCTCAAATTCTGACCTGTTGACCCGGCGCACATTAGCAGATCTGGTGCACGTTAGGCGTCGCGACGCCAAGGGCTTACGCGTCGCGACTCGGACAAATTACAAAAATACCATATTTCCAATTTTCACTATTTTGCTCCAAATCACCTCCAGAATGTCCTGAAACTTTATTTATCTACAAAATAACACAAAACACATCAAAATATTCACAAAGCTCAAGAAACTATACAAAACATTAGGTTAAATGAGTGGGAAATAGTGATAGATTTACCACTCATCACACCCCCAAACCTAACATTTTGCTAGTCCTCGAGCAAAACATAGAATAAAATAACATAAACATCTTTAAAATTTAACTAAGCCACTTTCGTAGGGATCCCGGTTGCATTTAGCGTATGCAATAAGCCTTTAAACCCCTAGGTGTCCCCAGTGGACGAGTTGTAGTCTCGTGAGGGTTTACAGCAGTGATACCCACAAACATTTTACAAAAGTAAAAAGGTAGTGAAACTAATGCACACAAAAACAAAAAAACAAAAGAAAAGAGAATAAAGATGTTAGTGACTAATCATGTGAAACTTCTACTCAAAGTTACTAGTTGTTTTGTTTCTTTCTAAATTACTGAATAAGTAAATTCTCCGATTAAATTTACCATTCTCCATATACACAGCCAACAAAATATTAAACAACTCATTTTTGCCCACAACAGTCATAAATGCAGTTGATAAGAGAGTAATATTTTTGTCCTAAAGTTTTATCAGAATTCACACCTTTTTGCAGCAATGGAATAATTTTTATGATTTTTTATTATTTTTTTTATTTATATACAATATCTTCCATATATGTAGCAAGCTTTGGGCCGGTGGCTCCCAAACCAGTTGGCTTTAGGGTACCAGATGTTAAGACACCCCTACAGACTTAATTACTCAGACTTCAGATATATATATTTTTGTAGCATCCTTGATCCATGTAGCGAGCTTTGGGCCAGTTACTCCCAAACCAGTTGGTTTTAGGGCACTAGGTGGTGTTAAAACACCCTTAAAACTTAATAACTCGGATCTTGGACGTTTTTTTTTTACTCCATCACTTTTTGAGATGCTTCCTCCAATTAAACTAGAGAACTGAATATTACAAACTTTACAATTTTAGCTGATGTCTGTATGTTACTATGTATGTTGATAATACCTGCCAACTGAGCATATGAAGATCCATTGTAGTTAGTATTGTGGAGAATTCACAAATTAAATAATTCAAAAGGAAATAAACAAAAATTAACTTGTTTCGAAATAGGTTTGAGATACGTCTCAGGAGTAGAAATTCCTTACTCAGCTATCTCTTACCAATTTCACCTTTTTAGTCAAAATAAAAATAAAAAACGCAAAATATTTTTGTAATTTTTGAAAAATTTTCAATTTTTTTGTATTTTTCGAAAAAATTTGAACTAAAAATAAAAACAATAGAGAACTAAAAACAAGATACTAATCAACTAATTCCCTCCCCCAAACCTAAATGAGACATTGTCCCCAATGTCTTAAACAGTAGAAGAAGAGTTTAGAAGATAATACCTGGTTAGCTGGAATTCTAAAGGAAATTAAAGGTTAAGATCCAGATTAATCCTACGCCCTTACGACGATCGTCCTCGGACCAATTTATCTTAGAAAAAACAGGGTCAATTTGTGGTTCATATGCTAAAAGTTGGTCAATTAGATCCGGAGCAGTTCTGGCAGTAAAGAATAGTTCTTTTAAAGGTTTTGACACGAACCCATTTCTCCGGGCATCATCAAGAAACACACAAAGAAAATCATAAAATTCATCAATGTTAAACAGCCCAATCGGTTTCTGGTGTATGTTCAAGTTTGCCCAAGATAACACAATAAACATTTCCTCCAATATACCCAAGCCACCTAGCAAAGCAGTAAAAGAATCAGCACAGTTAATCATTTCTACCAGTCGTTCAGACATACCTGGCATGATCAGTTCCTCTCTGTTTGATAGTTCAATCAGATTTGCCTCGGCCAAGGGTTTTGGGATGATTCCCAAAACATGACTGTCTCCTTCGTGTACGGCCTTTGAAACGATCCCCATTAGTCCAAGATTTCCTCCGCCATATATTAAGTGCATATTCCTTGTAGCTAAGACTCGACCCAATTCCTGTGTTGCTTCTACATATTGTGGTTTAGTACCAACACTACTACCGCAAAACACACAGATGTTTTCAACTCGTCTTCTTAAAGTGGCTTCCATGTTTTACTCTGGATGTCTTCAAAAGTGCAATGATGAGTTGAATTTATAATAATGGTGAGTAAAAATAGCACAAGTATCTTCCAAATGACGATTAGTAGCAAAATAGTAAAATAAATCTTGATAGTCAAAAAGGTCTGGATCCTGTCGGAGAAAATAAAAGAAACAACAAAACAAATCACAATTGTTAGGAAAAGACAAAGAGATATAATATATACAAAAATTTACAGCTTGATTGACCTATAGCGTAAGGGACAAGCTTCCTATCCAATTTTCTTATAAATTGGCAAACAAGGTCTTTTTTAGTCAGATTCCCAAGACTTAACTGTTGTCTTTCTTTTTGAAATTGTGTATGTAATTTACGAAAGGCTATGTGAACATATCCACTGGGATGCGTCTCAAGAGTCGAAGGTATATCATCTAACGACTCCTTACTCAAGCCATCCCTAATGATTTTAATTTTGTCTTCGCAATTATCAGACACCATTCTAAAGAACGACGAGTATTGCAATTCCAACGTGCACATTTGTAACAAACACCCATTTGCTTAGCTCTACATTTCTTTGCATAGGTGCTTCTTCCAAAACCAGGCATATGTGAAATAAAAGAATCAGAAGACTCACCTGCCAATCGGACTCGTGCTTCAATTACCCAATGAATGTCATTGGGAACACCATGGATCGTTAGTAACCTCATCCGTTCCAAGCGAGCTTTGTAAACTTTCATCAAAGATTTTTTAGGGAGAGAAGGAAATTTCTTGTGAAGATTTGCTAGAGCTTTTTCCATCTTGAAATGACTTGCAAAAACTAAACACACAAAATTAAATCACACCAAATCAATATATACAAAAATTGCATGGGTTGCCTCCCTGTGAGCGCTAAGTTTAATCGTCGTCAGCTAGACGTGACTTCTCGAACGTTTATGCTGGATCTGAAAGTGTGACACTTTCTTTTTGTCGCTCAAATGATTCTCCCAGTAGTGCTTGACACGCTGACTGTTAACCTTGAATGTGTTGGTATTGGGATCTAGTAACTCAACAGCTCCATATGGTAAAACATGAGTGATCACAAATGGTCCTGACCACCTTGATTTCAACTTTCCAGGGAAAAGTTTTAACCTCAAGTTGTACAACAACACCTGCTGCCTTCGGTCATGCCATTTCTTTGTCTTTTCTTTGTATAATCTGGCATTCTCATAAGCCTGTAGATGAAACTCCTTCAATTCATTGAGTTGGTGAAGTCTTTTCTCTCCTGCAACTTGTGAATCAAGATTCAACTTCTTCAGTGCCCAGTACGCCTTGTGTTCTAGCTCAACTGGCAGATGGCATGCTTTCCCAAACACCAATCGATATGGGGACATACCAATGGGTGTCTTATAAACTGTTCGGTTGGCCCATAATACATCATCTAGTTTTGTAGACCAGTCCCTCCTTGTTGATCCAATGGTTCTCTCCATGATTCTTTTGATTTCCCTGTTTGAAACTTCAACTTGTCCATTTGACTGTGGATGGTAAGCTATGGCAACCTTGTGAGTAACTTCGTATTTGGATAGAAGTGCATCAAAGTATCTGTTGCAGAAATGTGAGCAACCATTACTGATAATTGCCCGAGGTGTTCCGAATCGAGTGAAAATGTTATTTTTTAAGAATTTGATCACCACTTATGAGTCATTGGATGGTAGTGCAATTGCTTCCACCTATTTGGAGACGTAGTCTACCGCAACAAGGATGTACAGGTTTCCGAATGATGGAACAAAGGGTCCCATGAAATCTATACCCCATACATCGAATATTTCCACTTCTAGAATATTTTGCAATGGTCATTCATTTCTTCTGGAAATATTCCCCGTTCTCTGGCACCTGTCACATGAAAAGAAAAAAGATAAGCATCTTTAAAAAGTGTGGGCCAGAACAAACCTGATTGATGAACTTTTGCTGCAGTTTTGTTCCCACTGAAGTGTCCGCCATATGATGATGAATGACAGTCCTGCAAAACACTGTTGACCTCCTCCTGTGGAACACAACATCTCAATAATTGATCAGCACAGCATTTAAACAGGTACGGTTCATCCCAGACATAGTGCTTGACTTCTTTGAAGAACTTCTTCCGTTGCTGAGTTGTCCATTTCCTATCTCGAATCTCCACGTCAAATTCTTTCAAAAGAAGTATCCAACGGATCAATCTAGGTTTGGCATCTTTATTCGTGATCAGATATTCGATTGCTGAATGATCTATGTAGACCACCACTTTGGGACCCAACAGATAGGAGCGAAATTTGTCAAAAGCGTACATAACTGCGAGCAACTCATTTTCAGTGGTTGTGTAGTTTAGTTGAGCTTTATTTATAGTTCTGATGGGGTAGTAAATGGTGTGAAAAATATTTGTTTTGCGTTGTCCCAAAACTGCACCTACAGCAAAATCACTAGGATCGCACATCATTTCAAATGGAAGGGTCCAGTCTGGTGCTACAATGATGGAGGTAGATACCGGCTTCTGTTTTAAGATCTCAAAAGCTTCTTGGCATTCTTTGGTAAAGTTGAAAGGCACATCCTTTTCCAGAAGATTGCAAAAAGGTTTAGCAATCTTGGAAAAGTCTTTGATAAATCTCCTGTAAAAACCTGCATGTCCGAGAAAGCTCCGAATCCCTTTGACAGATGTTGGTGGAGGTAGTTTTTCAATTGTTTCAATCTTTACTTTGTCTACCTCGATTCCCTTTTGTGAGATCCGGTGTCCAAGAACAATGCCTTCATGTACCATGAAATGGCATTTCTCCCAGTTGAGTACCAGGTTTGTATCTTCGCACCTTTGTAATACCTGTTACAAATTTTGCAAGAAATGGTCAAAAGAATCTCCAAACACCAAAAAGTCATCCATGAATACCTCCATACTATGCTCCAGCATGTCTGAGAAAATGGCCATCATGCAACGCTGAAAAGTGGCGGGGGTATTACATAATCCAAATGGCATCCTGCGGAAAGCAAAAGTACCATAGGGACATGTAAATGTGGTTTTCTTTTAATCTACTGGGGCGATGGAAATCTGATTGTACCCTGAATATCCGTCCAGAAAGCAATAGAATTCATGTCCCGCCAATTTGTCTAACATCTGGTCAATGAATGGTAACGAAAAATGGTCTTTTCTCGTGGCTTTATTCAGCTTCCTGTAGTCCATGCATACTCTCCATCCAGTCACCGTTCTTGTTGGGATCAGCTCGTTGTTTTCATTGGTGACCACAATAATTCCTTCTTTCTTTGGTACACACTGCATAGGACTCACCCAAGTGCTATCTGAGATGGGGTAAACGATGCCAGCATCCAACCATTTGATGATTTCTTTCTTCACGATTTCCTTCATGATTGGATTGAGTCTCCGTTGATGCTCCACTGTGGGTTTGTACTCATCATTCATCAGAATCTTATGCATGCAAAATGATGGACTAATTCCTCGAATGTCTGCTATAGTCCAGCCAATGGCTCTTTTGTGCTCTCGTAACACTCTAAGTAGCTTTTCTTCCTGCTCCAATGTTAAAGAAAAAGAAATAATAACAGGTAATTCATAAGAGTTTCCAAGAAATGCATACTTGAGATGGCTCGGAAGTAACTTTAGTTCCAGCTGTGGTGGTTCTTCAATCGAAGGCTTGATTCGATCTTTCTCTGGCAGTTCCAAGCTTTCAACTGGTGGTGTCGTTTTGAATCGGAATGGTTTGTCAAGGTAGTTGATATACTCCAGGATTTCAGTATGTAGCTTGCTGTCAGTCATGTTGGTGATGCAAGCTTCAAGTGTATCCGTGGGATTTGTCTCAGTATTCTGAACAATACTATCAACAACATCAAGTCTGAAGCATTATTCTTCTTCCTTTTCATCGCTCGGGAATTTCATGTCTTTGAAAACATTAAAGGTCACTTCTTGGTCCTACACTTTCATGGTCAATTTTCCTTTTTACACATCAATCACAGTTTTACCTGTAGCAAAGAATGATAGGTACTTCTTTGTCTTCTTCCATGTCAAGGATGATGAAATCTGCTGGAATGATGAGTTTGTCAACTTTGACAAGCACATTTTCAATGACTCCTCTTGGAAATACGAGCGTTCAATCAGCAAGTTGCAAAGATACTGAGGTAGGCATTGATTCTCCAATTTGCAGTTTCCTCTAAATAGAAAAATGCATTAAATTAACACTTGCACCTAAATCACATAAAGCCTTACCGATGTAATGTTCTCCAATGGTGCATGGAACTGTGAAACTGCCAGGATCTTTCAACTTCGGGGGAAGCTTCCTCTGAATGATGGCGCTGTATTCTTCCATCAAAGCTACTGTCTCGTAATCTCCCAATCTCCATTTTCGTGAAAGAATGTCTTTCATGAATTTTACATAACTGGGCATTTGTTCCAAGGCATCTGCAAATGGAATATTAATGTGCAGCTTTATGAAAATCTCCAAGAAACGAGCAAACTGTTTGTCCAGTTTGTTTTTCTGAAGACGCTGAGGAAAAGGTGGCAGTGGAGTGATCTGTTATTTTTCTTTTTCCTTTGCTTCTTTTTCTTCCATCTGTGGAATTGCATCTTTTGGAACTTCCTCATTTGTTGCCTTGATTCCAACATCTTTGTTGATCTCAGTACCACTCTTTAAGGTAATGGGTTGATATTGCTTATTCCCTCGGTTCCTTGGATTTGGTTCTGTGTTGCTGGGAAGATTACCTGGTGGTCTGTAACTCTGAGCATTGGCCAGTTGTCCGATTTGATTCTCCAGTGCTTTGATGGAAGATGATTGGCTCTAAATCATAGCTTCATATCTTTTTAATTGAGATAGCATCTCTACCATTACTGGTTCATTTGTCTGCTCCTAGCCTTTGTTCTGTTGCTAAAATCCAGGTGGTGGATACTTTTTTTGCCCTGAATTGTTGCTCCATGAAAAATTAGGATAATTCCTCCACCCTGGGTTATACGTGTTGGAATATGGATTGTTCTCCCCGTCTCTTCAAGTTTTTTTGGTTCTGGTGCTCCTCTATATGGTGAACTTGTGGATCCAATGGTAAGAGTCTCCATGAATTTGCATATCTGATCCAGCTTGGTGTTGACTGCTGTATTGGCTCCAACTTTATAAATTCCTGTAATTCATTGAATCGTGCTCCTTTCTGTTGGCCATAAGGAATTTTTGTTGGCCATTTCTTCGATTAGGTCCCAGGCTTGATCTTCTCTTTTTGCCATCAAAGCTTCTCCAGCAGCAGCATCGATTGTGGTTCTCATCAATCCAAAAAGTCCATTATAGAAAGTTTAGACTTGAAGCCATTTTGGAATCTCATGGTGATGACATTTTCAGAGCAAATATTTGTACCTTTCCCAAGCTTCGTAGAGAGATTCTGAATCTTGTTGTACAAAAGATGTGATGTCATTCCTTAGTTTTGCTGTTCTGGCTGGTGGAAAGTATTTTGCAAGGATTTTGGTGGCTAGAGTGTTCCAAGTTGTGATGGAACCAGCTGGTAATGAATGTAGCCATGCTTTTGCTCTGTCTTTCAAGGAGTATGGAAAAACCCGCAGTCTCATTGCTTCTTCTGATGCTCGGTTATAATTTAAAGTGCCGCAAACTTCCAGGAAGTTGCTGATGTGAGCATTAGGATCTTCAGTTGCATTTCCTCCAAATTGAACTGACTGCTGAATCATCTGAATGCAAGTTTTGATGTCACCCGCATTTTCTAGTAAGGGAGGAAGTACAATACAGGAAATGAGGCCATCTACCATCGGAATGGTTCTGTCTAGAATGGGAATTGGTGGCGCAACCTCCAAAGGTTCAGGTTCCATGTTGACTAAAGCTTTTTGGCCTTCTCGCCTTTCCTATCTCAACTGTCAGATGGTTCTTTCAATTTCTGGGTCAAGCGGTCGAAGTTCAAAGCTTCTGGTTCGTCTCATATAGTTTCTGAAAACCTGAAACACAAGAAAACAACAACAATAAGTAAAAAGAAATTAGATACAAGTAAAGGTATCTAACCCCTAAAGTAATAGTAAAAGATAAATAAGTCCCCGGCAACGGCGCCAAAACTTGACTGGTGCTTACACACGCTGTATAACGCAAGCGCATGTATCGTTCAAGTAGTATAAAAAGTATTGATTCCACGAGGACTTAAAACCTTATCTATTAATTTTTATGAGGCCAAATGATTACTAGTATCTAACAGATTGATTGTTTGTAAATTAGAATGGTGACTTACAAATTAAATTAAAAACAGGTAAATAAAAATTGCGTGAAAGTGGATTAATGAAAATTCAATTTTATAAAGCTATCCAGGGTTGTGATTTATTCCAATATTATTTAAAGATGAAGTGATTATCTTATAGTTGGGTAAAATATTGATTTATTACCTGGAACACTAAATTATGTAAAAGCCTCTTCCGATGGTCAACTACAAATATCCAGTATAACCTAATTGAACCATATGTCTATGTCAACAAAATTACATGGATTCATTAAGATGAAGTTCCAAATATGGCTACCCCCGCCCGACAGGTATATTCCTATTTTGTAAGGAAATCTATTAAAGGGTTATCTATCATCAGGGAAGATCGTGGGCTATTGAGTCTAAGGCATTAAGATTAAGACTCAATAAATAAATCTTTATATTACCCAAACTATAATCTAACCCTTATAAAACGGTGATATTGAAATTCATCACAACCCTAGATAACTAGCTTAGTTATGACACATAGCTAGGGCTAGTAAAAGCTTGAAAGTAAAAGCCATAAAGTAAAAGTGCAAAAAAGTAGTTGCGTAAAGTAAAAGCTTAAAGGTAAAATAAAATAAAATGCTAAGGTAAAAGGAATTATTTTTACTACTACTAATTTAGATATCTCCCAGAAAATAATATATAAACTTGTGATCATTACCAACCATACATATAGGCGGTAACCTGATTAAGTCAAATTAAGTCCAACCAGCCATAAAGGCAGAACCAAAGTAAACCAGCAATAAAGGCGGAAAGGGAATTTTATTACCAACCGACCAATCTGGCAATATCCTTTCTTAGTCAGGTTTAACCAAATTAAATTGATTTACCAACTGACCAATATAGCGGTATCCATTTTTAAGTCAAATTTTAAATAGTGAATATATTATTTTTAAGGGAGATTAATCTAAATAGCAATAGTAAAATAATTACCTTTCACCCTATCAGGGGGAAGTTACCTCATCATGGTGAATAGTAAAAACTGTAAAATAAAGAAAGTAAATTACTATTATTACAAAACGTAATTAAAAATTACAAAACTAAATTAAAAGAAACTTGGAGAGGGAAGAACTCCCTATTTACATCAAAGAAATGAGAGAGAATGGTACAACAAAAACTGAAATCTCGAGCTCAATTTATAGGCACAGATAAGCTTCCAGCATCGCGACGCCAAGAGCTCCAGCGTCGCGACACTGGAACAGTTAGGCGTGGCATGCTCTGGTGATGACACGTGGCGATTCTGATAAGGAGATAAGGTGACATGTGGCATGGCGGCTGAGAGCTCAATTATTATGCTGATGTGGCACTGACGTGGTGAAGGGAGTGTCGGCACCGTAAGATTGCGAAACGTGGCACGCTGTGATTGGTTGATGATGACGTGGCATGTTGGCTTAGTTGACCTGCTAACGTGGATGATGACGTGGCATGACGCGTGGCAAAGTTGACTCGTTGATCGGATGACGTGGAAACACGTAGGATGACATGTGGCACACGTGGCGATGGCGATTGTCGGCACCGTAGGATGATTATACGTGGCACGATGCACTTTAGCAGATCGACTGTGATGGTGACACGTTGCATGGCGCACGTTAGCAAAGTCAAACTTCTCAAATTCTGACCCGTTGACCCGACGCACGTTCACGTTAGGCGTCGTGACGCCAAGGGCTTGCGCGTCCCGACGTGGACAAATTACAAAAATGCCCTTTTCCAATTTTCACTGTTTTGCTCCAAATCACCTCCAGAATGTCCTGAAACTTTATTTATCTACAGAATAACACAAAACACATCAAAATATTAACAAAGCTCAAGAACGTATACAAAGCATTAGGTTAAATGAGTGGGGAATAGTGATAGATTTACCACTCATCATTTACTTTGAATGGTGGTGCTGTCAGTTGGAAAAGCTCAAAGCAGTCAACTACAGCGGACTCCACCACTGAAGCCGAGTATATTAAAGCATCTAAGGCTGCTAAAGAAGCAGTCTGGATAAAGAATTTCATCACCGAGCTGGAAGTGCTTCCCGCGATAAAGAATGGCGTCACGATATACTGTGACAACACGGGCGCCATTGCTCAATCAAATGAACCAAAGTCCCACCAGAAATCCAAGCATGTACTCAGGCGATTTCATCTCAACAGGGAGGTTGTTGAGAGAAAATACCCACAGAAGATAATCTTGCAGATTCTCTGACTAAATAGCTGACTCAACAAAAGTATGATAGGCACACCTGAGAGTATGGTGTCCAGATTCATACTAGTTGGCTATAGTGTAAGTGGGAGATTGTTAGGGATATGAACTATACCCAACTTGTGGATGGGCTACATTTACATGTATTTATAATATTTTCATTAATTAATAAAATGGCAATCTTTATTATACGTGTCTTACATAACTTATATGAATCATCAACACTTTAATAAAGCCCTTTGAGTAATAAGACGATGGCTTCCACGCCTTATGAGAATCATTACTCTTAAATGTTCCTAGTCATAGTTTTGTGAATAATCTGGGCGTTCACAAAGCGGAGAGACTAGCATGATGATATGATCCACCCTTAAGTGGGGTAGCCGATCTCATAGGCTACTAGCGGAGATCCGTCCACTTGGTGTATCACATGGATGCATGAGTTGCTCGTGTTCATCGAACTGACCGCCGAAAGTTTTCATATGGAGTGTTTATCCCATATGTCTGTGAGAACTCTCATGTATCGATTATATGACCAGTCCTTAGACTTGAGGTCTTTACAATCTTATGTGTGGATCAAATAACTTTGACATTCTCCTTCCCAGGTTCAAAAGATACGGTCATAAGGGTATGATTGGGTCATTTGTTGAAACACATGAAGTTTGTAAAGATACAACAGAGAATCGCCACTCTCTCGGATAATATTTTATTATAAGAGTAGTATTCCAGATCGCGGTTTGATATGTGTGATCAGTGCTTGAGACTGTGGCCACATCAGAAGAATCATGTGAGATTCTTGGGTTAGCACGATTCATGACACTATCAACATCATACCTTTGACCATATGGGTAGACACTTTCTGTACCCTAGGTCAATAGGTGGGGATACACTGAGGCGAGGGACCGTATCATATGTAAATCGCATACATAATGGGTATATATATCTTTCCTTCTCATTTGGGGGCATTGGGAATTTGAATTAAAAAAAATACTATTCACGTGAATAGTAATTTTTTTTTTGTTATTTGTTTTGAATTCCAATTCGGCCCAAACTCTTATTAGGGTTTTATAATCTCATTAAACCACTAAATTAAGATCCAATGGCTAAGATTAAATTAGCTTTTATCCCACATCGGATTCTTAATTAATTTTGTTGTCTTTGGAGCACTATATAAACCCAAAGAATTCTTCACAAATTTTTTACACCAAACCTTTCATATCTTGGATTTATATAAGTGAGCAACTCTAAAGTTTAAGAGTAAGCCACTGATTTTGAGGATACTTAAGTCTAATTGACTAGAGGAACCTCGAGTTAAAAGTTTTGAGGTATTTACCTAGGCTAGCACCAATGGCAAAATACCCGTGCACTCAAGGCGTAGTCTTGCCATTGAGTTTTGGCTTTGGTGTGTGCATCTTTGGAGGCCACACACTTGGGTGGATCTTTGGAACATGGAAGAGTCTGCTGAGTTCGAGAAAAGCTTGTAAATTGGAGGGAGGATTGGAAGAGTCTATGGTTCAAGTAAGTCGTTTTCTTTCTTTATTTTATTTAGAGTTCTTATGATAGTTAGCATGTTTTGGTTTATGTTCTTTGCATGTTTTTATGAGTTTTATGCTTAGAATATATAGTAACATGCTTAGGCTTGTAGAATAATAAAAACAAACGGGTCTTGGGCAAAGGGAAAGCGGCATAATAATTTTGATTTTCCACTGCGCACTCGCGGCCGCTTCCCAACATTATTATGCTTGTTTTGTAAAGAATCAAGTGCATGTGCATCAGTCACCCAACGAAGGATTTAACTATGAAAACAAAACGTGTGTGCATATCAGAATACATCAAGTTCCATGGTGAAGCAAGAGAGTGGAAGCATATAAAAAATTTCTATCATTTCCTTTCGAGTTTCTCACTCGATTAGAATAGCTATAGCTAGTATTTTATTCTATTCAATATTTGTTCGGCTTAATTGGCATTGACCATTTTCTTTTTGCCTTCAATGCATTACTCTTTGAGCTTTCAATTCATTTTATTCTATATATGAAAGTATTAACTTTCTATCAAGTTTGTTCGAGTATCATTCAAGTATAGTTGTACTGTTACATTCATCATATATAGGTTTACTTCATATAATCGATTGTAAATATTTGAACCAAACTGAACATCAAATTGTATGAGAATTTTGAAAAAAATCGAAAGGTTTCAAACTCATAAACTTGAACGATTCTGAAACCGAACCTAACCTAAAATGCTCACCACTTGTGTTTACTGTTTTTTCTATTTTGTTTTACCGCTGATAGTATTTGGGGTATTCAATTAAATGAAAATCAAATGGTGGATGAATTTATGTAACTTGTGAGTTTGTAATCGTCCCTGTTAACTTGTGAGTTTGTAATAGATTAGGGTTTTGGAATTTGGGTTGCTTGAATACATGCATATTTTTTTCTATTAACTTATGAGTCGTTTGCTTCCTTCCACCAATTATTTATTGACTGTAGCTCGGTCTCTCACTTTCTCGTAGAATTTGCTTCCATACTTCCATGGTAGCTTAAGCACTCAGAATTCAATTTTCGTTTTGGACACGTCAAATACACTATGTATAGATTTCGAATTTCATCATAGTTTATGTTTCCAATGTTTTTAGTTCATGTAGTTCAGCATTCTAAGTCATGTTTTTCAAATCATATTAAGTAGTTCTAATCATGTTATATGATTTCAGTTCAGGTTTACATCTTAGCCATGTCAGCTCATGTTTCAGGGTTTCAAATCATGATCACAAGTTTGCTATGTCAGGTTCGGTCAGTCATGAATCATGGATGTCATTTTTTCAAAATACATTTCCTCACCCCATGTGTTCACATATAAGAAACCATAGGATTCAAATTTGTCTATTTTAACTTTGATAAGTTGTTAGCATGCATATTAATGTATTTCATGATGGTCTATGCATGGATTAAACATTCATATAAATTGACTGTAGCTCGGTCTCTCACTTTCTCGTAGGTCGCATCTCGCAGCTCGCCAGCCCAACCATTATCCGCAGTCGCCTTATCAACCATCAGGTACTTGTTGTTTGTCTTGACTTTTGTTCTATTTTTGTTGTTTTAATTATAGCAGTCCAGTAAAGACTTGAGCATTTACTTAGATGTGTGAAATATTGATTTAATTTAATTTTCATATAAGGTAATAAGTAATTTAAGTGATTAGTTCAAACCTCAAGGTAGAACTTGCTTGATAAGATCCAAAATTAAGCTGAAAATTAAGGTTTGTAATCAATATATTGGTTTTATGGTAATTGGTGAAGGCAGTAAAATAAGCAGTAGAATAATACACTTCCTCATTTATGTTGAATAAGCAGTAGAATATAACTTTAAAGTAATTGCAAGTTAGTTGCGAATCTTGTCATTCTATTACGTCTATTATATTGTATGCCAAGAGTTGAGTTTAATGAACCGTGTCATAATGTTTACCAATAAAGTCACAATTTATATTTTCATCAATTACCAGCATAACATACAACCGTAGTGAAAGATAAGATGAGATCAGATCGGCAGTGGAACAATGCTAGGTTAAAAGATGGGTATCTGACGAATGTGTTTATTGCGGGTATTGAGGAGTTTATCCAGTTAGCAGAAAGTCATCTGACATTTATGGACGGAATGAAAATTAAGTGTCTATGTAACCAACATAGGTGTCAAAATTGAAGTGTTTATGACCCTGATACTGTGAGACTACATCTTGCAAAATATGGATTTGTACCAAACTATTATATATGGTATAAACATTGGGAGACTGAACAACGGATATCTCAGAACATGATATTAGTCAAAGTCCAGAAGTCGAGTATACCCAAGTGAACAACGCAATTCAAGAAATGGTATTGGATACTGCAGGACCTACTTTCAATCAAAATGATAGTGAAGAGACTCCAAATACCGCGACACAAAAACTTTATGACATGCTTAGAGCATCAGAGCAGGAGATTTGGCATGGAAACCCTTACGGGCATTCACAGTTATCAGTGGTGGGTAGACTCTTGAATTTGAAAGCGGAACACCAATTTTTGGAAAGGTGTTACGACGATACTTTTCAATTTATTCATGAAAGGATTCCAGAGGATAATGTAATGACTGATAACTTTTATAGCACAAATAACTTAATTGAAGGCTTGGGTCTACCAGTAGAAAAAATTCACTGTTGTAATAATAATTGCATGATATATTGGAGTGATGATATTGACCTAACAAGTTGCAAGTTCTGTAACCACACTCGGTATAAGAAGCAAAGACGAGGATCAGCAAAGCAGAAAATAAATGTTCCTTACAAGAAAATGTATTATTTTCCACTTACACCTCGTTTGCGGAGATTGTATGCATCTAATGCCACTGCTAAGGAAATGAGGTGGCATGCCGAGCATGATATTGAAGAGGGTGGTGTCATGAGGCATTGCTCAGACTCCCCAGCCTGGAAACATTTTTATAAGATGTATCCATCTTTTGCAGCTGAAACTCGAAATGTTAGACCGGGTCTTTGCACTGATGGATTTCAACCATTTGGACAAACGGGGCAACAATACTCTTCATGGCCAGTGATAGTGACGCCATACAATTTGCCACCATGGATGTACATGAAAGATGAATACATATTTTTGATTTATGCATCCAATTCATCAGTATTTGATTGCATTTTTTCATTTTTATCTTTGTTTTACATCCATGAAAGGAATGAAACTACCTCATGGTTTGTCCTTTTTGAATATATATTGTGTTTGGGTGCACAAGAAGATAATACTTTGATAGGAACTTTACATGTTTATATTTATTGTTGTTTCCATGTGCAGTCTTTTGCAGTTCACTGGTGTCCATTCGGTAGCTTAACGTGACTTCCTTCATCTTTTGAGTAAGCATCATCTCACATAGTAAAGCTTACACCTTAGTTGTTTTATGCTTTCATATGCTCTCATTTTGTGGTGTGTTTGCTTTTCCATGTTGATGTAGCGTTTGCACAGGTGCAATTTTGAATAAGACATAAATGGATAATTCCAATTAAAATACTGAAGGCCATAGAGAAGAGATTTCTTCTTTGAATAAGGCAAAAGTAATTATTAAGAGATCGAAAAAACACTCCCTATAAATTAAAATGTAAAAATGATAGGGTCAAGGGTAGTTGTAAGGATAATGTATTCGGAATGTTCAGGAGAGCTCTTACTCGTCTAATTTTGCAGTTCGATGCCCTTTCAAAAGCTGCAATCTTGGACACAAAAAATATGTGCATCTCTATTGATGCTGACATGTGTTGTTAGTAGTTACTCTGCTTGACCTTGGCTAAAAGTTTCCTTTCAAACCACTATTAACATGCATTCATTCCCTCTGAGATGCTACACAAAGTTGCTTTGAAAGAGTTTTCATGGGGGATTGGATTTGTGATAATGCAAATGCAATTCGATCACTTCTGTCAGTCTAATTAGTCATCTTAACACATTTCTTGTGCTAGCCTGATTTGAAAATGCGGTTGTCATCCTTTTTCTTAATAATTTACTTGGATATTCTCGAGTCCTTGGCTGGGGAATTGGCATGTCATGAAGTGTTGGCTCCTCAATTTAATGCAAGCAATTGGTAGAACCATGTCAGTCAAAATTTTGTGTCATCAAATTCAAAGCTTGATTACCTCTGAATTCGGCTTAATAGATAGATAATATCACACACGTTCTATCATGGATTGACCAGTTCTGGCCATTGAATTAATTAGTTCTTGTGAGAGATGAGATCATGGATATCTCCTGTCTCTTAAATTGATGATAATCTGATGTGATGTTTCCTATATCCAGATTTGATGAGATGGGCATGGATGATTTGGCCTTGGGTGGGTGATTGGAGCTTGGCGCATGTTTTGAACAGAGGAGGGAAGGTGAATTTGTGGGGGAGCAAAGAAGTAGAGTGCTGGTGTGTGTATAAATTAAGTGCTTCTTTGTAGAAGCAATTTGTTACTAGTTTTAGTATTTGGTATTTCATGTGATGAGTCACGAATTTGCGTTCAAGCTGAAATTTGAGTTTGCTGTGAAAAGTAATGAATGCACTTTTACTACTTGGGTTATTAGTAAATGTTGTTTTGTTAATGGTCGAACGATGTACCTCTAGGGTCACATTCCTGTCATTGTTAGTGTTTTTAAATGCACTTTTCAGTATAAATTGCCAATATTTTCAATGAATTGCTTGCTTGTTTCGAAGATCATTCTTGAATATTCCTCACTTATAGATTTCTGTGGTATGATTTCCTTAGTATGTTGCTCTCAGATGTTTGTTTATTTGTTCAAACTATTGGGACTTGAAAAAATTCATTTCAGGTTGGGACTTGTTACAACCATAAAGGTATTTAGTTACTTAGAATTCTGCTTATGTAATGAAAATGTGTTTTATTTAACAATGTGTTTTATTTTAACAGTGGTTTTACTCTCTTTTTTTTAAATGTTAAAAAAGCACCGGTTTTTAATGTTTAGATTGATTATAGAAATGGTATGGGGAGGACAACCAGCTGGCCGAGGATGAGGAGTTGTTATAAATATGAATTTAAATAAAAGAGGAGTTACA
>SKCR01030386.1:0-33257 GCA_019454045.1 Zanthoxylum bungeanum | reverse complement strand
GTTTTATAGACTTGGAAAAAAAAATGTAAATTGTGTACCCTTGTTTCCAAGATCATGCTTTCTTTTAGATCTTTGGTCTTCCAATGGACCTCTTTACTAGTTGAAAAGTTGGCAAGTGGACATAAAGTCGATTAACAGGCAAATAAAATTTAACATCACGTGAGATCGGATATTAAACTGATAAGAATTAAGAAGCCTAAAACTTTGCCACAAATGTCTACTTCAATCATTTCTTCTCTCTAGTAACTGTCATTAGCTGCAGCTTCTGTTGAAGTTGAACACACCATCCAATACCCATAAGAACCCAAACAACCAAAACTAAAGAGCACAACACTGACTTCGAGAGTTGGTAAAAAATTTTGAATCTTAATTGGAATTCGAAATAATTTTTCCTCACAAATAAATTTTTTGATTGGAATTTGAGATAATTTTTCATATTGAATATAAAATCGGACCGGGATTTATGATGATTTTTCAGCTCGAATTACGAATTTTAGTCTAAAAAATCTTGAATATCGAACCGTTCGGTCTTGTATTCAGATCGTCCATATTCAAAAACTAATCATGATTTGAGACGATTTTTTCTCCCCAATTATAATTGAAATAGACCGGGATGTCCCGATTGTCATCCCTACCCCCTTCTACTTAAAGTTCCAACCAATTCATTGAGAAAGGATTACTAGAAATATTAGGACATTTAGAGGACAAAATTGAAGTAAAAGCAGCATGAGACTTGGATGATTGTGATGATTTGATCACTAATTTTTATAGTCCTTTCTCAGCAATACCCTGTACCTTTGAAATCTTCTTGGATCTGCATATTTGCCATATTGTTGGTCAAGTGATGTGTATACCATCATTCATCAACAGGTCATTCAAAACTGGGCATGTAAGCAGCTCATTCTGCAGTATATGGGACAGAAACATAAGCATATGCAGGAGCAGGATTGTATGGCATATATCCAGAGGAAGGTCCAGCAGAGGCATTACTTGCATAAGAAGGCATAGTATAGCCATGCATATAGGCAGAGTCATCATGATATGGCATGTATGGAAATGTCTCATAAGTGGCCATGTAAGCTGATTTCTGACCCATTCCTTTACTGAAGCCTCTTGGTGGAGTAAGAATAAAATCTCCATTGTATCTATTCCAACACACATCAACTGTATGCCCATTCTTAAAGCATATTTGACAAGATACATGTTACTCATCAGGTGTATTTCCAGAGTTATTGACACCATTACTGTTGTTAAAAGCAGTAAAGGTGTTATGCATGCCATTATAGTTGCCTTTAAACTTTCTTTCTCATTCCAATTTGTCTGCCAGAATTGCCTTTAAACATGTTACTCATCAGGTGTAAAGGTGTTATGGCCTTTGATTGTGACCTCCACTTCTTCCACTAAAATATCCTCTGCCAACACCAGATCCACTGTAATGACCTTGATAACCTCCTGCATAGCCACATCTTCTAAAGTTCCCTCTTTTTTGAGCATAGTTAGCATTAAACATATTATTTTTCACAGTATTTTCTTGCTCCAATCTAGATTCATAAGTAAGTAACAATGCATATGCATCATCATAATCCATACCACTGTTAGAAATATAGGGAGATATGTCTAGATAACCCGGCCCTAAGCCATTCAATATTTGCATTAGCAGATTTTTTCAGTCATTGGACTACCAGCACAAGCTTACTTATTTGCTATATTTTTCATTTTCAAGCAGTAATCTTCCATATTAAGAGATTCTTTTCGAATATTGCTAATTTCATATCTAAGAGGCAATAACCTAGCCTGTGATTGAACTCCAAACTTCCTTTCTAATGTTCTCCAAACATCAAGTGAATTATCACAGTTATTAACCTAACTTAAAGTACCTTCACTAATGGATGAGACTGTTGTAAATTCTTCAAATATTAAGTTTGGATGGAGGAAGGACATGTCCCTTGGATGGTGCCCTATGGGAAGGGTACAAACATGTAGTGACATGTCCTCCAATTTAGAAGAACATACTTCTAGGCTCCAAGTGGTGCATGGGAGGGGTATAACCCTTGGGAGGGTTACACCCCAAACCAAATGGTGCCCTTAAGGCACCCTTCCATGCCTTTATAAAGAAGCCTCCATGTTCATTCTAATGAGTACGAAAATCCATCTAGAAGTCACTACATTTGTTGTTTTAAGAGTCAGAGAGAGATTCTACCATTGTCCCAGTTTGAGATCTTGTTAAGGAGTGCCCCTTGAACAAGAGGAATCCAAGTTATCCTGGGAGGACATTAGCCACAAAATCCGTAGAGCACCGAGACGGGGCTAATAAGTTCTTAAGGACAGAGGCAACTCGGTTTGGAGCATTTGTTTTCGTCAGATTTTCCAGGTTTTCTTTATATATCAAGTTTTAGGGTTTTGCAAAGATCTACTTTTATGTTCTGGATTTGGTTGTTTATTTGCATGTTAATTTTCTGTTTAATGACACTAAACCCCCAACAATCTTAAGAACTTATCATTTTTAGTGTTGTTAGATAGAAATTCGCATGCTTAGATAAGAGAATTTCTGGAAAATATCGTATGTGCATGAAAAATACGTAAGGGCGTTCGAACGCCCGACGAACGCGAAGGCAAAAATCTGAAATTTCGTAAGAACGTTCGAACGCGTCTTCAAACTCAACTCGAACGCAAGCCTTCTGCCTAAGAATGTTCGAACGCATCTTCAAACGCAAATCGAACGCAAACCCTCTGACTTAAAACGTTCGAATGCATCCTAAACGCAACACGAACGTAAACTCTCTGGAATACTCCGTTCGAACACGTTCTCGAATGCTCCACGAACGTGAACTCTCTGGAACACTTCGTTCGAACGCAACACGAACGTGCACACACAGGACAGTCTCGTTCGCACCTAGATACGAACGCGACACTAACGAACTAATTCCTGGAATTGTTTCTAAATAGAAAAGACTTAAACTAATTCAATATTAACTTAGCAAATCATATACTGAATCAAAATAATCTTGGTAGTATGGATTTAAGTTATTAGTAGGGTGTTCAATTATCAAAAGCATACACATAGTGATAAAGTTGAAAATTAATTTTGTGTTGCATACTTGGTTGAGAATTTAAAGTGTAATCACACACAAGTAATTCCATCCAATCTCGATTGACACATACACATATATCTACGCATATCGAATATTATATTATAAAATTAAAAGTGTAATACTAAGTTTTGAATTGCTAAGAGATTCTATTGAGAAAGTGTTTAAATGATATTCTGTCAAAAATGCGATAAGAGCCTAAGTGGTCAGGGATTTAAGTGGTTACTCCGGACCCCCCTCGTCTTCTGGGAATATTCCTTTATTTACTTTTCATAAGAAACTTTAGGCGAAATTCAAGGACTTGTGATTATTGGTACTACCATCCAATAGAACAACGAGTGGATACTTGGTATATCACTTGAACAAGATCATTTATTGATCGTTGTGCAATCTGTCTTTTGTAGACTTATTGACCTCTGTTGGTTATTCCAGTTACACATGGCTAGCAGAAACATCACAGTACCGGTCTCTCATGGAGAAAAATCGAAAAAGTTTGGTGGGGCAAACTTTAAACAGTGGCAGAGCAAAATGTTGTTCTACCTGACAACTCTGCAGTTGGATAAATACCTCAAAGATCCTCCGGATCATGTGGAGGGTGAATCAGAAATAGCCAAGCTACTGCGGGAAGAGACATGGTCGTCTGACGACTTCTTGTGCAAGAACTACCTTTTGAGTGGACTTGACAATACCCTGTACAATATGTACCAAGGCATGGTTTCTACGAAGATTCTCTGGGAATCTCTCGATAAGAAATATAAAACCGAGGATGTCAGACAATGTAAATTTGTCGTGGGTAGGTTCATGGACTACAAGATGGTAGATTCAAGAACTGTAATGTCTCAGTTGGGTGAACTGCAATTGATCATTCATATTAGATGAAGGTATGAAACTCTGTGAGACGTTTCAAGTTGCCACTATCATTGAAAAGTTGCCTCCATCATGGAAAGACTTCAGGAGCTATCTGAAACACAAAAAAAAAGAAGATGAGCCTTGAAGACCTTGGAGTTCGATTGAGGATCGAAGAGGACAATAGAAAGTCCGAAAAGGCCAGTTACAAGACTATGAAGTCTAAGGCCAACATCGTCGAGGATGGAAAAGGTAGCAAAAAGAGAAAGAACAGTGAAGCTGATTCTTCCCAAGCAAACAAGAAGTTCAAGGGAAAATGCTTCAACTGTGGAAAAAATGGTCATATTGCAAAGGACTGCAGAAACAATAAGTCTCAGGACAAGGGCAAGAAAAAGAAAAATGAGGCCCGTGTCGCTGAAGATGAGCAGTTAACTGATGAGATCTCAGAGATGAACCTCTCAGCAGTGGTAACTAAAGCCAACTTCGTTGGGAATCCGAGAGAATGATGGGTAGACACTGGGGCTACTCGTCATATCTGTGTTGATAGCAAGATGTTTTCCTCGTATCAGAAGGTCGATGGTGGCGATCATCTGACTATGGGAAACTCGTTTACCTCTAGAGTGGTTGGACAAGGCACAGTGGTTCTGAAGATGACATCCGGAACGGAGCTTACATTGAAGAATGTTTTGCATGTTCCAGATATTCGGAAGAACTTGGTCTCGGGTTCTCTCCTTAGCAAGAATGGCTTTAAGCTTGTATTTGTTTTTGACAAGTTTGTATTGACCAAAAATGATGTCTATGTAGGAAAATGATACCTCACTGAGGGCCTTTTCAAATTCAATGTAATGACTGTCAATCGACACAATGCTAGTAATAATAAAGCTACAACGTCTGCTTATATTATTGAGTCACAAAATGTATGGCATGAAAGGTTAGGACATGTTAATTATAATACGATGTGTATATTAATTAACATAGACTTTATACCTAAATTTACAATTGATAGCCAACATAAGTGTGAGGCATGTGTTGAAACAAAAATACATAGAGCATCATTTCATCGAATGAAGTTCTGAACCATTGGAACTTGTACACACTGATGTGTGTGATATGAATATTGTGCAAACAAGAGGCGGTAAAAAGTACTTTGTCACTTTTATCGATGATAGCACAAAATTCTGTTATGTGTATTTGCTTAGGAGAAAAGATGAAGCTATTGAGAGCTTTATACACTATAAGAACGAAGTGAGAATCAACTTGGAAAGAAAATCAAAAGAATCAGGAGTGATAAAGGTGGTGAATATGTCTCATCATTTGGTGAATATTGTTCAAATCATGGAATTATTCACGAAACAACTGCTCCTTATTCACCTCAACAAAACGGGATTGCTGAGCGTAAAAATTGAATGTTGAAGGAAATGATAAACGTCATATTGACAAGCTCTGGTTTACCCCAGAACTTATGAGGGGAAGCCTTGTTTTCCGCCAACTACGTTCTAAACAAGCTACCTCACAGACGATTGGACAAGACACCATATGAGTTGTAGAAAAGGTTATTGTAGACACTTAGATTTTTGCATGAGCCCGATGATGAGCCTCATTTGGAGGCACTACCCGATAAGTTGCGGAAGTTACGGGAAACAGACGTCTGAAGGGGAAATTCAGGATAAGTACGTCATCAGATTTAATTCACATGTTCACTGCATGTGCGTTCGTGCCGCGTTCGGAAACATGTTCGAACGGCGAACAGATTACGCGCGTTCGTGTAGCATCCGAATAAGTGTTCGAACAACCATCGGTATTTCTGTTTTACTGCTAGCCACACGCCCAAGCCATCCAAAACCCATTTAGCCCACCAAGCCCAATCCAAAAATAATTAAAACACTTAAAATACATGTCACAAATTAAATCAAATCCAATTTAAATCAAAATAATATCCTTCCTAATCAAATTAAATCCAATCAAACTAAATCAAATCAAATCAAATCCCCCATCCTAAATTAAATAGAACAAATCAATTTAAAACCAATCTAAATAAATCACCTACCAATTTAAAGATATTCCCCCACCAAAAATACACAAGATCACTTCCTTAAATAATTAAATTAAATACACCCCTTATTTACTTGATTTTATTCCATTTTTTAAGTCATACACACACAAGGAAACATAGGCTCACCATTATAAAAAGAGACCCAAGCCAACCCTATTCCCCCTTAGACATTCACTCCTCCCTCTAGAGACACATTTCACGGCATCCACAAAAAAAACCCCAAGCACCTCTCTCTCTCACGCCAAAGACCCTAGACACATCAACCATAAATAATACCCTAAGCCAACAAAATAACAACACAAAAACTCTCCCCCAAATACCTTAAAACAGCAGCCCCAAATACCTTAAAACAGTCCAAAAATCACCCAAAAACAAGTCCCAAAATCACCCAAAAATAGTAGCCAAAACCAAGACAAGGCAGTCCCCGAAGATCGTAGAAAAACAACAGTAAAAATAGAGAAAACAGCGGTGAAAACAGCGAAACAACGAAGGAAAATAGTGGACTAGCGAACCAGGGAAGTAAAGAGCACTAACCCTTACAACGAAGACGTAACGCACTTCCGAGTAGCAACTTAAAAGGTAAGACCTGAGGGCACTCTTTATTACTTTTTATTTTGAAGTTTGGATGCGGCAAGCTCGGTTGGACATGAAATATGTCCAACCGGGTGTGCGAGGTCCTATTGTTGGGGTTGGTGCTCAGAGCGCCAATCCGACCGTATTTATGTCTGATTCATGAATACGAACATCCCCTTATTCCATAATATTACTTATTTATGGTTGCACCTCTTGTTCTTATATACGTATTCGATCTGATTACGATTAGATTGAAACTAAATGTGGTTTAGTGATATGTATATATTAGACAAAGGCCCGATAATATATAATGCAGTACACAGTTACAAAGTTAGTTTGTAATTGACATTGGGAAGTGTCATTGTTATATGAATATTATCAAACATAGTTCCTGGTCAAGATTTGCTAACACGGGTCGGTTAGTCAAATCCGTTGAGACCAGTACATGTCGTATATCGAGACTTGGTCCGATGGTTTATCCCAATGAACCATGAGTCTATGGAGACTCGTATAGACGTGTAGGTGTTTATAGTGGATAAACACTGAACGGCTCACCGAAGATTCTTAATGGATGGTACACCAACGTCAATAAGAATCTTCTCGGGTTGAGTAGCATAGTGGTCCTTCGACTTGAGACACCACTGTGGATGTATGAGACATCCTCCACACTTCAATGGCAGTCACGTCACCGATCTATTTAGATCAGACCTCCGCATGTTCGTTGGGTGTGGATCGATCCTCAGGATATCCTGTGTGTGTCAAGATAGGATCCGTCAGTTCTGTGTACAGAGCATAGGTAGTCCATATATATTTAGCAGTCTGTTAAATCTGTGGCCACAATATACATCGGAAGTAAGTTCCGAGTGTTATTTAGAGATTGCTAATAGATACGTCGACGAGATAATACCTATAGAGATTTGACGTTTACATCTATATCTCTGGGATTATCTGGATACCTGAGACGGAGGGATTATACGTATGCAATGACCTCGACCTGTATGATTCAGCTAGTTTATCCATGATCGTCATAATCTACGGATGGATAGATTATGGACACGAAATTGGATTTCGTGACGGATATACCTGAATCTAGAGAGTCTCAATAATGAAACATACTCGTAGAGCACTAGAGCAACATTTATGAATAATGATGATTATTTATAAATCGTTTAATCGTTAAACGAAAAATACATGCGAACGGGCTGAACCGTCATTTCCTAATTGATGTGTGTTTGTATTTAATATATGATATTATTAATACACATTAATAAATAGTCAAATAAAGGTATTTGACATATATCATCAATATGTGTATTTGAGATATTTAAAGTAAATATAATACATATATTTGATATATTTGTATTTAATTAATTATTTAATTATTTAATTGTTAAATGATTAATATAATTAGAATATAAATATATCACCAAATGATAAAGTTAGGAAATGATTATAAGTTGCAATTGTTGACTTATACATTAAAGGAAAAGGTTGTCAAATTGATTTTGACTTCTTAAGATATTTGTTCAAAATTGTTTGAAAATGAAAAATATCTTTTTCCTTTATTTTTCATTAATTTCGGCCATACACTTAAAATATAAGAGATATATTTTTCTTAGTTGCATTTTTTGACTTAATTAAATGTCTTTAAAGTTGTTTTTAGATATTTATGTCAAGTTGATCAAATGAAAATCAAATGAAGATGAAATTAATAGTCTTGTTTATTTTAAGGCCAAATTCGGCCAAGCACAAAAATAAATAAGTATATATTGTTTTTCATTTCATTTGGTATCTAACCTAATACACTTTAAAGAAAAACTCCATTAATGGAAGCAAAGGAAGCTTGTGAGAAAGAAAGAAGAAATCAAAGAAAGCTTGGATTTTAGTGAGTTTTTCCAACTTGCTATTAGAAAGGAAAATGTTCCTTAGGATCTAGGCTTTAACATATGATGTTCTTAGGTTATTTCTCTCTTTATTCCTTGTGTTTTTTGTTGATGGAAGTTTTGATGGAAGTGTTGAGCATGTATGATGAAGGAATGTTGTGACTATTGTAGTTATAAGATTTCTTTTAAGGTTTTGGAAACCATGTTGCTAATCTAGAGTTGTTGACCCACTCTTAGATGACCTAGATTTGATCTTGAGTTGTTTCATTGTGTTGAGACTTTTATTGGATGGAAGAAACATGATTGAAGTATTGGATTTAACCAATTTGGTCTAATTTGTCCAATTTGATGAAATTGAAAAATTAGGGTTCATGACCAATTCAAAATTTGGGGCTTTTCATATATGTTGTGTATAGATGTGTATATGATGCATATAAAGTTTCATGTTGATTGGATTACATCTTGATGTGTTTTGAAGCATGAAATGACAAAGTACACAAATGGCACCCCATTGAGAGCATTCGGCCAAGTGAGTGAAATTTGGGGATTTGGTTGCTTTTGGTGTTTTGATATTTTGAACATGCTAAGTTCATCTTAGAAATGATTTAGAATCATTCAAAATTGATTTGATCAATTTCGGACTAAAATGGACAAAATACCAATGTAAGGGCATTTCGGTAAATTCACTTGAATATGATTCATTTGAATTTTATTTCATAATTTTATTATTGGATAATTAAATAAATATGTTTATTTAATTAATCCGAGAAAAAGTTTTGAAATCGGAAAATACGATTTTCCACCGCTTCCGCTGCGTTACCGGATTCTGCCTCTAAAAACCCCTACAAAATGGTATCAGAGCAAGTCTGATTCTAGGCCTCCATAAATGATTAGCTTGTTTTATTCAATGTTTAATCATATTTTCTTGACTTTATACATGCATGTTATAATCTAATTTGATTAGATTTAGGGTGTATGACACTTAATGGAATATCCCCGCTTAATAAGGTTTTAAAGGCTACCTTTACCACGATGTTTTGCTGCGCCGGACGAAGTACACTCGATTGAATGTGAAATATGTTCAATCGGGCATACGAGATCCTACATTATGTATTTGTTTATCCATGCATGTGTTTGTGTCATTTCAGATGCCATTTTGGTAACCTCGTTCGAACGCGTTTCTGTGTCCTACAGTCTGGCGACTTCCATTCGAACGTGTTTACGAACGCTACTCAAACACACGTCTATTTTGTTTTATCATGCATCAGGTCTTACCCCGTTCGAACACGTTTCCGAACGCTATACGAACGCAGAAATTCTGTTTCATTTACGTTCGAAAACGTTTCAGAACGCTACTCGAACGCGCACATATTCTGTTTTATCATGCATCAGGCCTTGTCCCGTTCGAATGCGTTTCCGAACGCTATACGAACGCGAACATTCTGTTTACCGTTCGAACGCATTTCAAACGCTACACGAACGCACATACAGTGCACAGACTTCTTTTCGTCACATTTCATGCATGTTTGCTTCTTTGATCATTTCTTTTGCACTACATAATTAATCATATCATTTCATTATTTACGCTTAGACAATTATCATCTATTTATATTTCCGCATTTATCTATTTAATGTGTTCATGAGATTGTGTGCTTGCCTTTATTTCACTTACTTTTATGCATGCAAACTTATATATAGGTTGTATGCGAACTTAGATATAGGTTGTATGCAAACTTAGATATATGTTGTATGTAAACTTAGATGTAGGTTATTCTTGCGTATGTATGTTGCGTAGACTTGGTTGTATTATCGCTTAAATCCATTCATTACAAGTGACATAAGTAATGGACCATTCCGAACCCAATGGTTTGAGGTATTCCCTTGCGAGGGGTGAGTGCGGCCTTAATCATTTCCCAGTTCACATTGGGTGGCGACTCCATTATTCTCCGATTTAGTCCCCCGCAGGCTACTCCGTACTCCCGACCGGGCCGTGAGCCTGGAACAACATCGTCAATTTCTGTGTCCTACAGTCTGGCGACTCCACTGGGGATAGAGAATTGGACCGAATAATGTCTTGTAATGTTTGTGATTTTCGCTTTATTTAACCGTGTCTACAAGTGGGTTTGGACCAATAGGTTTAACCAAAGGCATTATTAGAGCTAGGTAATGGTTTGGTGTCTTCCTTCATTCACTACCTTTCTATAGCTGAAAGGAAAAGTTGTGAAGGCACCTAGATAATTATTTACTCGAAGCTTACCGTGATAGACTAATTTGGAGGACCTATTATTTATTCCTGTCACCAAGGCGATAAGAGCCTAAGAGGCAAGGGTATTTAAGAGAGTTCGCTCCACCCTCCCTCTGGGGAATCTTCAATAAGAATTTCATTTGACAGGCAGTCATGTATCATCACTCGTTGGCACGTACCTTAGCGTATAAAAAAGGTGCGCTCACTTGGTCGCTCGAACCCTTGAGTGTGGAGACCTAGTTGTGGGCAATCCTTCGCCATTGGGAGCCTTTGTCTATACTCCTATAAACCTGCATGTGAACCCTAGTTGTATAACCTATAGAAGCCACATTTTTGCTTGAGTTTGGGACCACCATCATTTGGATTCAGTTGGACTTCTTCTCATGAGGTGTGAACTTGTTGGTCCATTTAAACTGGGATGAGTTTGTGTCTTATGACAATTGGGCCAAAAGCTTCTAAAATGCCAATGGGCCACTTTGTGTTTGGGCCCCCTATCATTTGAAGTTGTTTAGCCACGTTATTGTAAAAGTGTAAACCTGTTGGGCCTTTTCAACTGGGACAAGTTAACGCCTCGCAATAATATGATTGAATGCTTTAAAATGATAATGGGCCAACTTGTATAAAAACCTTGATGGGCTTAGAAAACCCAAATACGATCCAAGTATGCCAGAAGCATGAGTCCGATATCCACACTGGCTTTCATCCAGAAAGGATACACCTTGTGATGACATATTTGTTTACTTCGGATACCTCCAAGTTCATCCCTATGACCGCGGTTCCTAAAAGCCCAATTTGTCGTTTCTAGACAATGGCATGATCCCATAATAGGCTTAGTCCATGTTGTAAATGAGCGGTCTTTGTCTTTTACCGATGGAAATGGACTGAGGTAGCCAAAGTTCACCCCATAGCATAGGAGAGAACGATTTTGTGTACCCATATTGGTGCATGGAATAAGCCATACCTAGGACATAAATGGACTTACCACGAGTGTGGGGGAAATAAGGTCGGAATGATATATTATGTGTTGATAACCACATGTATCTTATATATCTCATGCATCGCACGCATACACGCATCATGCTAACTCATAGTTTCGACAACCATCATAGATATTCGTTGGGTTAGAAAAGAAGGAAGACTTGTTAAAAAAACAGTTAGAAAACATGAGCGAGTCAGATAATGAGGTTTCCCATCTGGATCAATTGGAGACCAAAGTAACCAAAATTACCGAGCAACTACAAGTTTTGACTAACGCTGTGGCCAGTTTGACCGTACCCCATATAGCCAATAATATGAGGTTCTGCAACCAGAATAGAAAGAAAATTGGGGGACATTCAGAGACCAAGCCCACTCCCTCTGAGGTCGCCCCTATCAGAAACAGGCGATTCTCCAATTTTGGTAGACCATTGTCAGAGGTGTTTGAAGAACTGAAAAGGCAATGACTCATAAATCCCTTAGAACCTAAACCACTTCCAAACCCTGTGCCCCGCTACCTTGACCTAAACCTATATTGCTACCTCCACCAGCAAAGAGGCCACGAAACCGACAACTGCACCCGCCTTAGGCATGAGATCCAAAACCTCATTGACGCCCATAAAATACCCGATCCAGAAAAAGAACAACCCAACACACATAGAAACCCTTTACCCAACTACCACTCTGTTCCACCACCCACCTACCTGATTATCTCCGGCCTACCCGACAGCCTTACCCTTCAAACTCACAAACACCAAACTTCCCGCATGGGGATATGGGGCAACGGTAATAAAGATGAGATAGAGCAGAAGAGGGATTTCTGGGAAAACCTCTCGAATATTGACAATGAGGGGGTTGCAAAATAGGAAAGTATATGGGAAAAAGAACTAATGCAGTTGGAAAATCTGATGTTTGAAGAAAACAAGAAGACAGATGAAGGCGAGGCTGCAAATTTCGGAGATGCTTACTTTCCTGATCTGATTCAATTTTAGTCCTACATTTATTTTGCTTACTCATTCGAGCCGTTTCCTGTTAGTCCCTAATAGTTAGGCATAAGTCCGATGATGAAAATGTTTGCTTTAGGATGAAATCTTAGAAACGATAAACTTTTGACATGCTTTTATCTGATACTTTGAGTAATTAATCTATGCTAGACTCGTAAGCACTTATCTATGGGCTCTTAGCAGTGAAAACCTGAGCAATTGGCAAGATGACTAGTTGAAAAGATTGCGGATCGATGAATGACCATTCGCTTAGATGTCTATCCTGACTTGCTTGAGTTATGATGTGTGGTATGAATAAAAGAAAAGTCTCTAAAGAAAAAGAAATTAAACCACCTATAACGGATAAGCGTGAAGCTACCCATGGGCGAGTATTAGGACCACCATGAGGAGAAATGCTACTTTAAAGGGTAGGTGTGTTAAAAAAAAAAGACAAAAGAGAAAAGAAAATCATACCACATTAAGCACATCAAAGCAACTGCAGGCATAATTGAGACATCTAGGTTGGTTTGACCCATCGATCCCAATTTTTTTGATGAAATCATTGAGTTGGCTTACCTGGGGATGAATCTGTAAAGGAACCTTTGCACACACACACTTTGAGTCTGGCTTGGATCATTTATTCAAAGATTGGATTTGAGCTGCGTTGAACGTTTTGAAGGTTCTCTGGTTTCAATACTGGGCATTCTTTGAGGGCAACAATATGTATAACTATTGGGACTATTTCGTAAGAGGCATTATAGTATGTTGGTATGGAACGTCACATCACATGATCTACTTTGACCTAATGCAAGAAGCGAAGAGCAGAAAGCTAATCCAAGTCTGGGGCGACCAGTCCACCACCCCGCGAATAAGGGATATATTGAGAACTTGAGCAATGAGACTAAAGAGAACTGAACAATCACTAGAATAGGGTCGCCAGAAAGCAGACCCAGGGGCGATCAGAGACTTTTGTAGGCAAATGGCACCAAGGAGCACAAAGAAGGCCTAACCCATCGGAATAGGAAACACATTCATGCATGCATGCATACACGTCATATACACGTAATTTTTGTCTTGTTTTTGTTCGCAGGTTTTAAAGAAAAGGAAAAAAAGCGGCGAATAAGAGCGAGCCGGGAATGGCAACACACATCATCAGCAGTATCGGAAATGAATCTCAGGGCCGAGGCCCACATTATCAGCAGTTTCGGGAATGAATCCCAAGGTCTAGGCCCATATTATCAGCAGCATCAGGAATGAATCCCAGGGTCGAGGCCCATATTATCAACGGTTCGGGAATGGACCACCATACAGTAACGGTTCAGGAATGGACCACCCCACAGTAACGGTTCAGGAATGGACCACCATACAGTAACGGTTTGGGAATAGACCACCTCTGATATAGTAACGGTTCGGGAATGGACCACCTCTGATATAGTAACGGTTCGGGAATGGACCACCTCTGATACAGTAACGGTTCGGGAATGGACCACATCGCAGTAACGGTTCGGGAATGGACCACCTCGCAGTAACGGTTCGGGAATGGACCACCTCGCAGTAACGGTTCGGGAATGGACCACCTCGCAGTAACGGTTCGGGAATGGACCACCTCACAGTAACAGTTCGGGAATTGACCACCTCACAGTAATAGTTCGGGAATGGACCACCTCACAGTAACGGTTCGGGAATGGACCACCTCACAGATACGGTTCGGGAATGGACCACCTCATAGTAACGGTTCGGGAATGGACCACCTCACAGTAACGGTTCGGGAATGGACCACCTCACAGTAACGGTTCGGGAATGGACCAGGGGTCGCAGCACCTCACCACCATCAAATCAGTTTGAAGCATCTCAACAATATATAAGTGAGGCAGCAGCTGGCGAGCCAGGTAAGTAAAAATGCATGCATGACTTTCATAGGATTGTCACTGTCACACACTACACAAGCCCATCAAATTAGGGGCGATTGTAGACACTTGCATTTTTGCATGAGCCCGATGATGAGCCTCGTTTGGAGGCACTACCCGATAAGTTGCGGAATTTGAGGGAAACAGATGTTAGAATGGGAAATTCAGGATAAATATGTCATCAGATATAATTCACCTGTTCACTGCGTTTGCGTTCGTGCCGCGTTCGGAAACACGTTCGAACGGCAAACAGATTACGGGCGTTCGTGTAGCGTCCGAAGAAGCGTTCAAACGACCATCAGTATTTCTATTTTACTGCTAGCCATACGCCCAAGCCCATCAAAGCCCATTTATCCCACCAAGCCCAATCCAAAAATAATTAAAACACTTAAAATACATGTCACAAATTAAATCAAATCCTAAATTAAATAAAACAAATCACCTTCTTAAACTAAATAAATCAAATCAAATCAAATAAATCCACTTCCTAAACCAAACAAATCAAATCCAATCATCTCCCAAAATAAATATATCCCCACCAAAATTACACAAGATCATTTCCTTAATAAATAATTAATCACCTCCCTTATGGACATGATTCCCTTCCTTACCTAGAAACCCTAGTGCACCATTATAAAAGAAACCAAAATTCCAAACCCTTAACCCCTTAGAGACTCATAACAACCTTCAAGAAAAAAACATAAGAAAATAATAGAAAACCCTAAGCTCTCCCTTCACCTAGACATTCACCCCTCTCCTTAGAGCACATTCACGCCCAAACACCAAGAAGAAAACACTCTCAACCACTGAAAACTACAACACCAAAATACCCATCCATCAACGAAAATCACACCCAAAACAACCCCCTTATATTACCGAAAATAGCACCCCTAAACAGTCCCTAAATCACCAAAAACTGCACTCCAAAATCCCCCTAAACGCAAAAAAAACTGCACCCTAAAACAATCCAAGTTTCACTCCAAAATAGCGGCAAAGGAACAGCTAAAAACAGCGAGGAAAGATCGAGAAAGCATCAGCAAAAATAGCGAAACGGTGGAGGAAAATAGTAGACCGTAAAACCAGAAAAGTTGTGGAGCAATAACCCTTCCGGCAACGACGTGACGCACTTCCGAGGAGCAACTTAAAAGGTAAGACCTGAGGGCACTTTTTATTTTATAGTTTGGATGCGGCACGCTTGGTTGGACATGGAATATGTCCAACCGGGTGTGCGAGGTCCTATATCAAAGATGACCAAATTCTTGGTCACATCTTTCTGTAACGTTCCTTTATTTATTTATCGCACATTTATTTCGTATTATTAGCTCTTTATCATTCCGCATTTTTTTCTTTCTTTGCTTATGTGTTGTTATATGCATTATCATACTTAATGCCCATTTTTATGATTGCATTGTGTTAACTCGTGAATGTTGCCTCTCGTGGTATATCAGATGGAAACCCAGACATAAATTCCGTAGCCGAATCTGAATGGATGGTAGTGCGGTCTGTACTTGGGATACAACTCCACGTACCACTTGGGGAAACATTCCCGCATGTGTTTACTGCATTATGGATGCCACTTTCGCCACTTCGTTCCAACGCTACTCGAACGCACACATTCTGTCTCGCCCCCGTTCGAACGCGTTTCCGAACGCTACATGAACGAGGCATTCTGGGTAGATTCCTTTATCATGTCTTAGGCATTTTTGTGTTCATTGTCCCATTATCTACTTTCTATGTGTCTATTTCTTCATTGTAATCTAATACGCATGGGCTAACTAGGGTGGATTAAAGGTCCTCCACTCGAGGGAAATGCCTAAAGGCTACCTTTATCGCGGTGTTTTGTCGCGTCGGACGAGGTACGCTCGATTGAATGTGAAATATGTTCAATCGGGCATATGAGGTCCCATATTATTGCTTTATTTATCTTCTATGCATTGTTGTTTGATGCGCATAGGCTAATTATGTTGGTTTAAAGGTCCTATATTTGAGAAAAAGTCTAAAAGGCTACCTTTACCACGATATTTTGCCACGCCTTTTATTATTCCGTTATTTATTTTTCACATATTATCTCTTTGTTTATTCATGCATTGGAATCTAATGCGCATGGGCTAACTAGGGTGGATTAAATGTCCTTCATTCAAGGGAAATGCCTAAAGGCTACCTTTACCACGATGTTTTGTCCGCGCCGGACGAAGTACACTCGATTGAATGTGAAATATGTTCAATCGGGCACACGAGGTTCTACATTATGTATTTGTTCATCCATGCATGTGTTTTGTCATTTCAGATACCATTTTGGTAATCTCGTTCGAATGCGTTTCCGAACGCTACACGAACGTATATATTCTGCCTCATTCTGTTCGTACTCATTTACGAACGCTACTCGAACGCGCATCTATTTTGTTTTATCATGCATCAGGTCCTACCCCGTTCGAACACGTTTCCGAACGCTATATGAACACGGACATTTTGTTTCATTTACGTTCGAACGCGTTTAAGAATGCTACTCGAACGCGAACGTATTCTGCTTTACCATCCATCAGGTCTTATCCCGTACGAACGCGTTTTCAAATGCTACACAAACGCAAAAACAGTGCACATACTTCTTTTCGTCACATTTCATGCATGTTTGCTTCCTTGATCATTTATTTTACACTATATGATTAATCATATCATTTCATTATTTACTCTTAGATAATTATCATCTATTTATATTTCTGTATTTATTTACAGTCTGGTAGAACACAGAAATCGGCGATGTTGTTCCAGGCTCGCGGCCCGGTCGGGAGTACGGAGTAGCCCGCGGGGGACTAAACCGGAGAATAATGGAGTCGCCACCCAGTGTGAACTGGGAAATGATTTAAGGCCGCACTCACCCCTCGCAATGGAAGACCTGAAATCGTTGGGTTCGGAATGGTCCCTTACTTATGTCACTTGTAATGAATGGATTTAAGCGATAATACAACCAAGTCTACGCAACATACATACGCAAGAATAACCTACATCTAAGTTTGCATACAACCTATATCTAAGTTTGCATACAACCTATATCTAAGTTCGCATACAACCTATATCTAAGTTTGCATGCATAAAAGTAAGTGAAATAAAGGCAAGCACACAATCTCATGAACACATTAAATAGATAAATACGGAAATATAAATAGATGATAATTGTCTAAGCGTAAATAATGAAATGATATGATTAATCATGTAGTGCAAAAGAAATGATCAAAGAAGCAAACATGCATGAAATGTGACGAAAAGAAGTCTGTACACTGTATGTGCGTTCGTGTAGCGTTTGAAACGCGTTCGAACGATAAACAGAATGTTCATGTTCGTATAGCGTTCGGAAACGCGTTCGAACGGGACAAAGCCTGATGCATGATAAAACAAAATATGTACGCGTTCGAGTAGTGTTCTGAAACGCGTTCGAACGTAAATGAAACAGAATGTCCGCGTTCGTATAGCGTTCAGAAACACATTCGAACGGGGTAAGACCTGATGCATGATAAAAAAAAATAGACGCACGTTCGAGTAGCGTTCGTAAACGCGTTCGAACGGAATGAGGCATAATGCATACGTTCGTGTAGCATTCGGAAATACGTTCGAACGAGGTTACCAAAATGGCATCTGAAATGACAGAAACACATGCATGGATAAACAAATACATAATGTAGGCCATCGTATGCCTGATTGAACATATTTCACATTCAATCGAGTGTACTTCGTGCGGCGCGGCAAAACATCGTGGTAAAGGTAGCCTTTAGGCATTTCCGTCGAACGGAGGACCTTTAATCCACCCTAGTTAGCCCATGTGCACTAGATCACAATGCATGAATAAAAAACAATATGCGAAAAATAAATAACGGAATAATAAAAGGCGCGACAAAATATCGTGGTAAAGGTAGCCTTTTAGACTTTTTCTCAAATAGAGGACCTTTAAACCAACATAATTAGCCCATGCGCATCAAGTAACAATACATAGAAGATAAATAAAGCAATAATATGGGACCTTGTATGCTCGATTGAACATATTTCACATTCAATCGAGCGTACCTCGTCTGACGCGGTAAAATATCGTGGCAAATGTATCCTTTAGGCATTTCCCTCGAATAGAGGACCTTTAATCCACCCCAGTTAGCCCATGCGCATTAGATTAACCATATAGAAAAAAACACATAGAAGGTAGATAGCGGAACAATGAACACAAAAATACCTAAGACATGATAAAGGAACCTGTCCAGAATGCCCGCGTTCGTGTAGCATTCGGAAATGCGTTCGAATGGGGGGTGAGGCAGAACGTATGCGTTCGAGTAGCGTTCGAGAACACGTTCGAACGGGATGGCGAAAGTGGCATCCACAATGCAGTAAACACATGTGAGAATATTTCCCCAAGCGGTACGTGGAGTTGTATCCAAAGTACAGACCGCACTACCGTCCATTCAGATTCGGCTACGTAATTTATGTCTGGGTTTCCATCCGATATACCACGAGAGGAAACATTCAAGCGTTAACGCAATGCAATCATGAAAATGGACGTGAAGTATGATAATGCTTATAACAACACACAAACAAAGAAAGAAACATGCGGAATGATAAAGAGCTAATAATATGAAATAAATGTGCGGTAAATAGATAAAGGAACGTTAAAGAAAGATGTGACCAAGAATTTGGTCGTCTTTGATATAAGACCTCGTACACCCAGTTGGACATATTTCATGTCCAACCGAGCGTGCCGCATCCAAACTACAAAATAAGAAGTAATAAAGAGTGCCCTCAGGTCTTACATTTTAAGTTGCTCCTCAGAAGTGCGTTACGTCGTCGCCAGAAGGGTTAGTGCTCCGTTACTTCCCTGGTCCATGGTCCACTATGATGGGTCTCTCAGTAGTGTTTAAACATGTGTGGGAAAATTATAATTTATATATGTTATTTGTTAAAAAAAATTCACATGTTTTTTATACAATCATATAGTTCATTTTCCTAACATAAATGGCTTTCATCGGTTCTCTCCTAGAAAATAAATGAACACGTTTAACTATGTTGTACTTGTTAGTTCAAAATGGGTGCTTGGATCTTTCATGTTCAATGATTTAATCAGCTTAGATCTCTTTGTGCTTAATCTCTATTGAGACTTGAAGGTTGTTCCCATTTTGTTGTATATATAATGGCTGAGCCAACTGCGGAAGCAGTAAAAGACATTGTCACCTGAGGCATAGAAGAAGAATAGCAAAGCTTGCTAATTGTTTTTCCAACTCTTTTCATTTGCTGACAAGTATGATTGTTCTCATTGTGTGTTTTTCTTCTTATACTGCGATTGCTTATTGAATATACACTGGAGAGAGACAACATTTCAACGGATACTCTTCTTGTTCAACATGCTGTTAGTGAGAAGCATGAAGGTTGGCATTGCTAAGTATAGCAGTGATTCCTAACATAGTTTTTCCTGGAGGCTTATATGCGTATACTCTCACTGGCCTCACATACAAGAGCCGGGAATCATATGCAAATGCTGTCATAATTGCTAAGCAGAAGGTAATGAAGATGAATCAATTCTTGAAACTAATAAGACAACGATGATGAAATATGTGGGAATCAAATACTCATGGTATGTTGATGCATTATTTGATATTTATCATGATGAATTTATTGCAAAAGAATAATAGAACGTTAAGGCTGTCCTAAATGCATGCATATATGGTCTTTGTTTCAATATGAATGGTTATGACCTTAGGAATAACAAGAATCATAATCACCGAAGCTGAAACAATCTGGATGGACACTAACCTACCTCAAAAAAATGATGATAGTTAGTTCCAAGGCTACAACTGTAGCAAACCAGGGCACCTTGTCCGGAACTTCCGGTTAAAGAGTTCTGCTCCAAAAGCGAACCTTACCGAAGACCAACTTGTTACTACGATCTTTGAGATCAACATGTTTGGTGGATTTGAGGGATTCATGTCTACTATGATTATGCATTGTTCTAGTTCTATGTACAAGCTGTGAATAAGATAAATGTGAGTAATGGTTTCTCACGCCACTATAGCTACTAGAACTTATGATGTGAAATTTTTAAATATGGAAGGTTTGAGAACCTAGAACTTTGAGTATAACATTAATAGAAATACATAAATTTTATGATTTATATGAGCATATTATTTCTATGGAAAATTTTTTTTTATTTTAATTAAGAAATAGTGAGGGGCTCAACCTCCAATGATAAATTGGAAATAGTGGGGGGGTTTTACCTCTAATGTTTTACTCAAGGTTTTAGAGTATTTGAATGTGAAAAATACATGCATTATAAAGGTTATAAAAAAAAACATGAGAAATATTTATCTATTGATATGTTTTTCTATATGCATGTTGTTAATTCTGTTGAATTCTCTGTTGTCTTCTAAATATGTAATTGAAAAACTTAGAAGAAACTAGTGTAATTCTTGGAATTAAATTACTAGGTCGAAAAAAAAGGAATCTAATAATAAACTTACATGTATTCCTTATAACTCTAGTGTAAAGTTGTTCAAGAACATTGGTGACAGTGTTAGATAATTTGAGTATGCGAACAACATTGGTAACTGATGTTATGATTATGTTTGCACTAGACCTGACATTGCATGCATATGTCGTATGATTACTATGTAGATTTATATGAGATTTGACATGTTATTGAGAAGGTTATAAGGTGCCTGAAAAGGACGATGAACCTAGAATTACATTATCAGAGGTTTTCCGCTGTCCTTGAAGGATATAGCGACGTTAATTGGAATACTCTTTCGGATGATTCTAAGGCTACCAATGGATATATTTCCTTGAGTCCGAGATGATACCACTGGCATCAACTAGTGAAGAAGCAACTTACTATGATACCCCTTTATGGGAGAGACTGATACCAGTTGTCTTGATCCATTGTAATAGTACCCGCAGCTATTACAAATATTCAGAACTGTTATTATAACAGTAAGAGATTGTAGATACACAGTACAATTAGAGAATACCTCTCTTCTGATGCTGTAAGAATGGATCATGTATGGACTGATGATGATTTAGCTGATCCTTTAATAAAAGGACTAGCAAAAGAGAAGGTATTCAATACCTAGAAAAGAATGGAACTATTGTCATTAGACAGTCACTTATGATGGTAACCCGACTTTATAGACTGGAGATCCCAAGAAATAGGTTCAATGGGTAATAACAAGTCATGAAGTGATGATGAATCATGCTATTTATTTATTTGTGAGTTTCATTCTGAGAGCATGATATCCTGAAGCGATAGAAGGATGAGTTATTTAACTCTTAATATATTCTATACTCTATGTAGAGTGGAGTACCTAGCTACATGAGTACTCTTGATAGATACACATATGTGAATGTAGAAGTGAGACTGCTTCTTATGAAACTTTTAGCAAAAGTTTTTAGAGCATTCATTATACTGGGATATACGAGCACGACCGTAATGCTCGGGCTTTTGACTACACCCTGAAAGGTTTGTGTGTGTGACGTTGTCAGAGATAGAGTTCAAAACTACGAGTTACTCTAGGATAATCTGAATTGTCAACACTATGTAAAGGTTCAAGTCGAAAGACACCTTTATTTATACACGACCTTATGTTATATTGCTCGATGAAAATGTTTTATTAAAATTCAAGTGGGGGATTGTTGTTAATGTGAATTTAAATAAAAATGAGAGTTATATGAGTTACATATTTTGAATGAATTGATTGTTAAAATTATAATGAAAAAAAATATAATATTTATCAATTTCAAAATTTTGAAACTGTTTGTTTAAATTTAGTAAACGTTTCAAAGATTTTAATTGTATAATTACTCCTCAACATTTACAGAGTATTAAATTTTAAAACTGTCAGTTTTCCTACGGTCATTTTTATATATATGTGGTGCTTTTATTTTTTTATTAAAAAAAAAAAAAACAGGAGAACAGAGGTCTAAACAACAACAACAAAAAAAAAAAAAAAAAAAAAAAAAAAAAAAAAAAAAAAAACAACAAGAGACGTGAGTAATACCTTAAAAAAAAGGCAAATTTACTTTGAAAAAGCAGAAAAAGAAAAAAAGAAACCAGAGCCTTTTCATGTCGAGAGCAAAGGTGGTTTGATAGCTGAAAAAAAAAAAATCCTTCACAAATTGCTTGCGTCTTCATTTGTTCTTAGTGTGTTTCTTATTTTTTGATACCCAGCAAATAATTTTTGGGTGTGAGCATTCAAATCGTTTTTGTGCAAAACTGATTGAGACAATGTATATCTGGGCTGTTTTATCCTGGGAACGTCGGGGCTGATTACTGCTAGCACAAATTCTTGGCAGAACCACGAAACGTCTTAAAGAGAGCGATCTAGTCCGCGACTCAACCCAGATTCACTTTTTGTATCTTGGTGAACGATAATATTGTTCTAACTCATAATCTGTTTCTTATTTGTGCAAATTGTTCTAAAACTTTGAATTTGTATTGCTCTATGTTTTGATTTTCAATTTGCACTTATATTTATAATAGGTTGATTTATGGAGTCACGTTGACTTATTCTATTATATATTATGACTTATTATATTGTATATTATGTGCGGATTTTAAATTTAAATTTTAGGATTGACTATAAGCATTTTGGATCAACTCTCCAGTAACATTAATAATATTACTTCAATGATATTTTTGTAACAAATTTTACCTTGTATTAGAGATATCATTTTACTGGGTTCTTTGAATATTGGGGTTAAACTTAAAACATGATCAAAAATTATTTATCTTTCATTAAATTATAAAAATAAAATAATAAAAAATTATTCTTAAAAAAATAGTGTATTATGATAAAAATCATATGCACAATATTATAATAAATTAACTTATTTATTTGTTAATGAAAAATATAATTTTAATTAAGGATATTTTTGTAACTTTTTAACAATCCATTCCGATTACAAGATAAAGTAAATACATCAATGAAAATAATGTTGAATCTAATTCTGATTCTTGCAACTCAAGTAAACAACTTATTTTGATTCCAAACCCTTGTTCCGATTCCACCCATTCCAATTCCAACCCATTCCGATTCCAAATCATTCCGATTACCCATTAGTAAATACACCATTAGAGTATTATTTCACAGAACATAAGAATGCAACATTCAAAGCCTCAAGGATTTTGCTAATGTACCCCTGTATGAAAAGGGTCAAACATTTATCAATAAACTTAAAATTTGATAGCATTAAACTTGGAATTTCAAATATCAAATATGAAGAAAAAAAACCTTTATATCATTCCATCTATACTGTAGATGTCCCCAAGCCTCAGAGATGCTAAAAAGCTTATGCTACCAGTTCTAATTTGCATTTCCTAAATTGAGCATTTTCCACATCAAACTGTCAACAAATCTCTAATGACAGACCCAGAACCAGAAACCTCACTGGCCTTGCTTCTGTTTGCCTTGGTCTTGGATTTAGAGTCATCTAGATAATGCTGAATAATATGAAAGAAAGCCCCAGATTGCCAATACCATGGCTATTGCCTTCACTCCATTCATCTTATCATGGAAAAATATCACTGCAAGAATAGGAATAACAGGCAAAGACAAGGTACTAATCACATTGGAGAACAGAGAAGATACCTCAAAAATCAACCCCAACAAACCAACCGATGAAATTTGCCATGACACTGCCGTCCATATCAGAGTCATCAGATAGGATACCCTTCCCTCTTCATATTCATTCATCTCTTTCGACAAATCTTTCCATTCTCCGCTAGCAAATAGTCCCACCACACACCCACATGTTGCCACAAATGATGAATATGTTTGCATATCCAACACAACAGAGAATGTCTCCCTTTTTATGATCTTCTCAAACAAAGCTGTAGCAGCGAAAGATACAAGGAGTACACTGCAGATGCACCCAGCGTGCATAAGAAACCGATCACATACTTTCCTTTGCTTATATCTGAAGTGTTTTCGGAGTCTGCATTGACTGCGAGAAGGGAGGCTGAAACGGTAAGAACGACTATAGAGTTGAATATGAAAGGAGTGAACTTCTGTGAATTAAGGAAGAACGCGAAGAGTGCATTAAAGGCCAATTGGGTTGCACATAGCAGAGAATAAGTAGAGACAGGAAGGTATAAGAGTCCATATGAGTACATCATATTGTGCCAGTCAAGAGTAGGCCAAAAGCGACGTATAGGGAAACGAGTGTGGAAAGTTTTGGTTTGGTTGATTCGGTGGAAGGTGATGAGAAGAAGCAAAGAAGTGGAAGCAGGATGGGAAACCAGCTGATTGAACAAATGTTGCCATCCATTTGCTATTGCCACCTTTGTCATAGTATAATCTGCCTAGAAGAGTAGCTGCTGACTGGCCAACAAGAACAAATAGTATGTACAGAATCATACGAAGCCACCATTTGTAATGTATTAGCTTTGGAAGTCGCCATTGTCGGGTTACAGTCACAGAGGTGTCTTTATGCAAGTCTTGTTCTCTATGATTAACTGATGATAACACAAAATGTTCAGATTGAAAGGTTTTCAGATAATATAACAAAAGAAATGCAGTAACCGAACATTAGAATAAAAAAAGTGCAAACAATTGGTTTACTTTTTCTTTTTCTTTTTTTTTTTTTTTTTTCCAAAGGATTTTGGGGAAGTCCAAATTCATTTTTATCCCCTTACCGCCTCAAGATTCGAACCCGGGTAACAAACCAAATAGAACTATTTGAAAACCACTTTGTCTCGCCTTGGAGGCTTATACAATTGGTTTACTGGCTCCCACAAAACTTGATGGATACCCATTTCATCCATAGTGTTAAAATTGTTTAATAAATGCACCATTGAAGGATAAACATGATATTTTAACAAACATACACATCTCGAATAATTCAATTTGCGTCTAAAATTTACTACATTTATTCTTCAACGGTTTTTTTATACCGTTTTAACACAAAAATAAAATAAGATATGAACAATTTAAGACACTTAAAATGATGAAATGTAAATCCCCATCAATAAATAGACAAACTTCTTAAAGACTATTTTCGCCAGCATATGGGCAAATCGATAAAACACAGAACATAATCAAAATATGAAATTTCAGATCTCTACTAAGAATTAAACAACAGCCAAGATAAAATTGGCAAGACTAGACTATGTGTATGATAAAATTTCAAGTATATATGGTGAGTGGCTAACCTCTGTTTTGTAGTTCCAGCTCTGGAAGGCAGCCCGGAACCTAGCCATGACTCCGAATTTTAACCAAGGAACAAAACTATGCTCATCTTAGTTGTTGGCGACTTGGTCGCGTAATTGGTTTTTGATGACGTCAACGCAAGAATCGACGACTTCGACGTGCAAACACGAAGCAATTCAAAAAGTGTCGAAGCATATGCGGTGAAGAGCGAGAATGTGAAGACTTGCGGCAAATAAAGATTATATTGCAAAAGTCTTAGCTTAGGGTTTAATTTGTAATGTGAAATGTAATATTCAAGTGCCTAAGCTCATAGAGATCATGCACATTCACTTAGATGCATTAGGGGCATGTACAAAATGCATTAAAACCTTCAAATCTGCATTTTAGTATTTAGGGAAGCTCTCTGGAACCGGCATGGACTTACCGGTCCCTTACCGGTCATTAAACCGGTCTTCCCTGTTTCGCATGCCTACTGGAACCGGGCCATACCTCGCCGGTCTCCTCGCCGGTCTCCATGCCGGTATTGGCATAGCAATCATGCTCTCTGGAACCGGCACACTACTTACCGGTCTCCTCGCCGGTTTGCTCGCCGGTCCAACGGCTAGTTTTTTGAACGTTATGTTACCGTTGGAGCCCTAGACCGGTATGCCGGTCCCCTCGCCGGTGTGCTCGCCGGTCTCGCTGTAAGTTGGGGAAAACTTTGCATTTTGTTATAAATAGAACCCCAACTCCTTTGCCTTAGGTTAGAGATCTAGAAAACCTTCATATACATTCTCTAAAGGCAAACAAAGAGTGTCATACACCTTCATATTCATAAACACTCATCCAAGCTCACACACACATCTTCCATATCATTTAGTGAGCTTAGAACACTTGGGTTTGCTCTCACACAATCTTCTCATTATTTGTGAGTGCCCAAGTGTGTTTTAATTCTTTCATATCAAAAACACTTGCGGTTTGTGAAATCCCATCGTTTGGGTAATTTGTAAAGGTTGTGAGTGCACCTACGAACAAAACTCAAAGTTGTAAAAGGTTTGGAGTGTGCCTTGGCGGAAAACTCTTGGTTACGAGTGAACCACGGAAAACTCGATTCTAGTGGAAATCTTCAAGCGAGGCTTGAGGGAGTGGACGTAGGCACGGTTTGCCGAACCACTATATATCGTGGTGTCATATTTCTCTTTCCCTTAACTTTTACTTATTTGCAAGTTTGATTACATTATAATATTGCTTAGAAACTTGCATATAGGCTATTAATTGGAATAGAGAAAATTGCCTAAAACTCCCACTTGGTAATAAGAGCTTAAAATCGGCAAAGATTTTATAATTCCGCATTTATAGCGATAACCCAATTCACCTCCCCTCTTGGGTATAGAGATTTCTTGTCGCTAGTGCTGTAGGTACTTTCAGTTGGTATCAGAGCGAGGTATTCTCAAGAAAGACTTGACCGTCCGAGAATAGATCATGGCATCTACAAGCAACTCGTCAAATCTTGCCGAGGGTTTTTCAACGACTAGACCTCCGTTTTACACCGGAACGGACTACAATTATTGGAAGATGAGAATGCTAAATTATCTCCTAGCCAATGATTCGCAATCCTATTTGATTATCACACGGGGTGCAAATATGCCAACAAAGAAGGATAGCAACGGGGTTGATATTCCAAAGCCAAATTTGGAATGGGATAATGAGGGATGTAAAAATAGCCTCACAAAATGCTAGAGCACTCAACCAACTCCTATGTGCCATTGATCGGGATCAAGTAAACAAACTTCCGGAGTGTGGAAATGCTTATGATTTGTGGAAGTCTTTGGAAATGGTCAATGAGGGCACAAGCCAAGTGAAGGAATCAAAGATCAACCGGTTCATGTGCGAATTGGACAATTTCAAGATGGAATCCGGGGAAGAAATCGATCACATGATTTCAAGGTTTACAATCATCATCAACCATTTGGGAGCCTTGGGAAAAGTCATCGGGACATCGGATCAAGTGAAGAAAATTTTGAGATCTCTCCCGAAAGAGTTTAGAAGCTATACCTCCTCCATTAAAGAAGCAAACGACATAAACACATTAAAGATGGATGATTTAGTCGGCAAATTGCTTGAGTATGAAATGGAGATCAAAATGGATAAAAAGGAGGAAGATGAGAAAAGGACAAGGAAATCCTTGGCCTTAAAAGCAAGAAGAAAAGATGAGTCAAGCTCAAGTGAAAGTGATAGTGATGATGAGTTGGCTCAAATAAATAAGAGCTTCAAGAAGCTTCTTCAATCCGTAAAACAAAAGGGAAAATCAAAGACGGATGAAAAGAAAGAAGAAAAATGGCGCGGAGAACAAGAACAAGAAAATTGTTTGTTATGAATGCAACAAACCGGGTCATATAGCTATGGATTGCCCATTGAGGAAAATGAGAGGAAAATCGAAGAAGAAAAAGGAAAATGAAAGGCGATGAAATTCAACTTCAACTTGGAGTGACAGCGACTCCAGCTCATCGAGGAAGAAGAAGAGGTCCAAGAAAGAACAAATCTAGCACTCATGGCTATCACGGATGAGGACATCCGCTTTGAAATTGAGGAAGAAAGCGAAGAAGAAAGAGGTACACAATTCTCAAGATTATAATGATTTACTTGATGCTTTTAATAGCTTAAAAGAATTGTGTGATATGCTTAAAAGAAATTGAAGTTAGTTAAAAATGAGCATGCTATACTTAAAAATGAACATGCATGCTATATGGATAAAATTCATGTTTTAGATAATGAGATTATTTGCTTAAAGGCCAAACATGAAAAAGAAACTGCATGCTTAAATGATGAAAATGCATGTTTAAAGATTAAAAAGCTAGAACTTGAAAATGCCATATCAAATATGCCATCTAGCTCTAAGACATGCGATTGCGAATCTAATTGAATGAAAATGTCTTATTAAATACTAAGATTGTAGATTTGCAAAACATACTTAGCAAATTCACATTGGGACATAAAAAATTTAATATGCTTATTGGATCCCAAAAATGTGCATTTAAAAGAGAAGGATTAGGATATAGGCCTTATATTAAAAGAAAATTTTTAAAGAACTATTTTGTTAAGGCATCCTATTCTCATGCTAAGAATGAAATAAATGAAAATGTCACATGCCATGCTTGTAACAAAAAGGGACATAAAATTTTTGAATGCATGTATATGAATGTGAATAAGAATGCATGGATTCCTCAAGGAATCAAAACTAACCCCAATGGACCCAAGAAAGTTTGGGTACCAAAGTGTAATTGATAAATATTAGGGGGGAGCTTTGGGAATGGATCTTTAAAGAGAATTGCAAAATTGATCCCAAAGGCTCAAGGAAATGAGGAATCGCAACGGTAAAGGTAAAATCCGTATTTACGGAAACATTGGTACCGTTTCCTCTAAAATATGTATGTATGCATATTTCAAAATTGATAAAAATGTTTTGAAGCATACAAAATGATTAGGCAAATATTCAAACTTCCATTGGTATCAATTGTTCATTTGATATCCTTTAGTGCCTTAATCATATATTTAAACCCCTATTCTATTCTCAATGGTATCACATGAAAGTTATTGAGTCAAATACAATATATGTGATCACTTGATTGAATATGCCTTGCCATATGAACTAATTGGTTGAAAATGAAAATGAAATGCATGTAAATTGGCATAGTCTTAGATGAACTTCATGAAATGTATGTATTAGAACATAATTGAATAATCATGAAAAGCATCGATTTTGATTGTTTAGTAATTGGTAAGATATTCATAAGAAGACAATCATTAAAATGCATTGAAGTCATTGGTCTTAATTGGTATCATGATATAAAATGACTCATTTTGAAAGAATATTAAAGTGATATGATATTCAAATGAATTTATTGATTTATTTTTAATTTGTATCAAATTTGGGGAGAAATCATGCTTAAGATGATCTTAGATTTTAAATGGTATTCATGAGTATTTATCTTTTGAAAAATGTTATTTTATGCATGAATTTTGATTTTTTTTATGGCAAAAAGGGGGAAATGCCAAATGTGCATATTTTTACTTTTGGTATCTTTTTTATAACACATCTATTGGTATCTCATTTTATAACTTAATTTTGCTTCTCCACTTTTTGATAATGTCAAAGGGGGAGAAATCATTAGAAATGAGATTAAAACTTGTTTACCCTCACCCTTGGTTTAAGGGGGAGTAAATGTACTAATATGTTTGTCAAGTTGTTATAGAGCTATATTCAAGACAATCACACATTGAGGGGGAGCTTATGTTGAGGGGGAGCAAAATTGTCAAATTTGGACTCCAAAAAGCTCACAAGTATCAACAAGTTTTAAGGGGTTGCCATCATCAAAAAGGGGGGGGGAGATGTTGGCGACTTGGTCGCGTAATTGGTTTTTGATGACGTCAACGCAATCGACGACTTCGACGTGCAAACACGAAGCAATTCAAAAGTGTCGAAGCATATGCGGTGAAGAGCGAGAATGTGAAGACTTGCGGCAAATAAAGATTATATTGCAAAGTCTTAGCTTAGGGTTTAATTTGTAATGTGAAATGTAATATTCAAGTGCCTAAGCTCATAGAGATCATGCACATTCACTTAGATGCATTAGGGGCATGTACAAAATGCATTAAAACCTTCAAATCTGCATTTTAGTATTTAGGGAAGCTCTCTGGAACCGGCATGGACCTTACCGGTCCCTTACCGGTCATTAAACCGGTCTTCCCTTGTTTCGCATGCCTACTGGAACCGGGCCATACCTCGCCGGTCTCCTCGCCGGTCTCCATGCCGGTATTGGCATAGCAATCATGCTCTCTGGAACCGGCACACTACTTACCGGTCTCCTCGCCGGTTTGCTCGCCGGTCCAACGGCTAGTTTTTTGAACGTTATGTTACCGTTGGAGCCCTAGACCGGTATGCCGGTCCCCTCGCCGGTGTGCTCGCGGTCTCGCTGTAAGTTGGGGAAAACTTTGCATTTTGTTATAAATAGAACCCCAACTCCTTTGCCTTAGGTTAGAGATCTAGAAAACCTTCATATACATTCTCTAAGGCAAACAAAGAGTGTCATACACCTTCATATTCATAAACACTCATCCAAGCTCACACACACATCTTCCATATCATTTAGTGAGCTTAGAACACTTGGGTTTGCTCTCACACAATCTTCTCATTATTTGTGAGTGCCCAAGTGTTTTTAATTCTTTCATATCAAAAACACTTGCGGTTTGTGAAATCCCATCGTTTGGGTAATTTGTAAAGGTTGTGAGTGCACCTACGAACAAAACTCAAAGTGTAAAAGGTTTGGAGTGTGCCTTGGCGGAAAACTCTTGGTTACGAGTGAACCACGGAAAACTCGATTCTAGTGGAAATCTTCAAGCGAGGCTTGAGGGAGTGGACGTAGGCACGGTTTGCCGAACCACTATATATCGTGGTGTCATATTTCTCTTTCCCTTAACTTTTACTTATTTGCAAGTTTGATTACATTTATAATATTGCTTAGAAACTTGCATATAGGCTATTAATTGGAATAGAGAAAATGCCTAAAACTCCCACTTGGTAATAAGAGCTTAAAATCGGCAAAGATTTTATAATTCCGCATTTTTAGCGATAACCCAATTCACCTCCCCTCTTGGGTATAGAGATTTTTGTCGCTAGTGCTTGTAGGTACTTTCACTTAGTACCTCTTGCAAAGTTGGTCTTTATAAAAACGACAGCTTGAAAACCCAGTCGAGTGGAAACTGATTAAAGTTTCTTTGACCTTTTTATATCCAGTTAGCAAATTTGACTTGGCTACCCCGACAAGTTAGTTTTCATAACTTCCTCGTTCAGAACTCTCTTCTTGGAAAATTCTGAGTCATGGAGGGCAGTCAGAAACTGTATTTATTATAAGAATTTGAAAATAGTCCATTTAAATTTGTATCGGGTGATTTAGCGGCAGAATTTTCCAAATTTCTTAAAAAGAGTATGTTTTAAGAGTAGCACTCTATCATTGGTTTTATAGCCTTAGAAAAAAAATGTAAATTGTGTAAAATTTCAGGCCTCAAATGTACTATCCATTTATAATAACAGAATCCCTAGTTTCCAAGATCATACTTTCTTTTAGATCTTTGGTCTGTCAACGGATCTCTTTACTAGTTGAAAAGTTGGGAAGTGGACTCAATTAACAGGCAAATAAAATTTAACATCACGTGAGATCAAATATTAAAATTGTTAAGAATTGATTATGAATTAAAAATAATAATTATCAAATTCAAATTTTGGAACTGTCTGTTTAACTTTAGCAAACGTTCAATTTTTTTCTTTGTATAATTATTACTCAATATTTACAAAAATATTAAATATTAAAACTGTCAATTTTCCTACATACGGTTATATAATTCTTATATATATGTGGTGCTGCTATTTTTGAAAAGACAGAGGAGAAAAACAAAAACAAAAACGGGCATATGGAAGAGACGTGAACAATATTTGAAAAAAAAAAAAGGCAATTTTATTTCAAAAGACAGAGAAGGAAAAAGCAATCTAGTTTTGGAAAAAGCTGAAGAAGAAAAGAAACTAGAGTTTGTTCCTTCACAAGTCGAGAGCAATATTAAAAAAGATGGTTTGATTGCCGAGTGAAAACATAAGAAAAAAATAATCCTTCACAATTGCTTGCGGCTTCTTTTGTTCCTACTGTTTTCTTGCGTTATTTTTTTCTGAGATATCGATCAAATTATTTTGGGTGTGAGCATATCAATCATTTTGTGCGAAAGCAATTGAGACAGAGATTTTCTGAGCTTGTTTTATCCTAGGGACGTCGGGTCGAATTACCGTTAGCATATTTCCCGGGCAGAGCCGTGAAACGTCTTAAAGAGAGCGATCTAGTCCGTGACTCAACCTAGTTTCGATTTTTTGGTTTCCTGATGAACGGTAATATTGTTTTAAACTTTGCAAACTATATCTATAAATCTAAGACGAATATATCTGTCATGTCTGCTTCTACTACTGCTATCATGAATACTATTATTATTGATGTTGCTGCCGTTGATTTGAATAAACCCTTTCGGTTTCAAGGATTTCACCTTAAATGTTGGAGATTAAAAACGATGTTCTTTCTCACTATTAAAAAGCTAGCAAATTTTTATATGTCTGAAAAACTCGAACTGCCTGATTACCCTACCGTAGTCCAAATTAGGGAGCATGAAAATTGGGCGGAAAATAATTTATATGCAAAAACTATTTACTTAATGACCTGTCTGATGAATTGTATGATATATATAGTTATAGAAAAACTGTTAAAGATGTTTGGGATGCCCTTCAGAACAAATATGATACTGAAAATGCTCGGTCTAACAAATATGTTGTTAGTCGTTACTTTAGGTACCAAATGGTAGATGATAAATTTGTAGAAACACAATCTCATGAACTACAACAAAATAGCTCATGAGATTATATATGAGGGTATGTCTCTAGATGAGAAATTCCAAGTAGCTACCATCATTGATAAACTCATACCATCCTGGAAAGATTTTAAAGGTACCCTTAGACATAA
>SKCR01030385.1:0-31607 GCA_019454045.1 Zanthoxylum bungeanum | reverse complement strand
AGTCCAAGAGAGGACTGTTGCCAGTGTCACATGGCGTCTATCTATCTAAGGACATGTACCCTAAAACTCAAGATGAGAGATACAACATGAAGTCGGATACCATTCGCTTCGGCAGTCGGATCGATCATGTATGCCATGATATGTACACGACCTGATGTCTCCTATGCTTTGAGCATGTGTAGTCGCTATCAGGCCGATCCAGGTGAAGGTCACTGGATGGCGGTTAAGAACATCCTTAAGTATCTTAGACGAACTAAGGATGATTTCTTAATCTATGGAGATGGAGAACTTGAGGTAACTGATGAGTGGTATTTATATCACTATTTCCCACTCATTTAACTTAATATTTTGTATAGTTTCTTGAGTTTTATGAACGTTTTGATGTGTTTTATTGTTATTTTGCAGATAAATAAAGTTTGGACAGCACTGGAGGCAATTTGGGGCAAAACCGGACAAAAATGCGTCAACAGGGTTATTTTGGTCTTCTTCGCGTCGCGACGCAGGATCACTGCGCGCCGCGACGCCCAGCGTGTGCCGGTTCTGCTAAAATGCGCCATGGTCAACGGGTCAACAATTTGAAAAGTTTGACTTTGCTAAAATGCGCCGTGCCACGTGTCAACATCACATCCCATCTGCTAACATGCACCGTGCCACGTGTCATCATCATATGCTGCCGACACTCAGACTTGACACGTGTCGCCTCGTCATCGCCACATCATCGATGACGTCATCACAATAATTGAGAATTAGCCGCCTTGACACGTGTCAGTTGTACAGTCAGCCGCCTTGCCACGTGTCGCCGTCTCATTGTGCCACGTCGACATTTGAGCGTCGCGACGCGCAACTCCTTAGCGTCGCGACGCGCGCACAGTTCCCAAACAGTGAATTTTGTTTTGCTATAAATAGGCCGCGAATTTTCATTTTTCATATACCTTTCTCTCTCTTGATTTCTCTCTCTAGAGAGAGTTTCTCTCTCTAGAATTTTTATTTTTATTTTTTTATTTTTAGTTTTGTAATTTATTTAAATTACTTTTGTAATAATAGTAATTTAATTTTTACTTTTTACTTTTTACAGTTTTTACTATTCACCATGTTGAAGTAACTTTTTCAGCTAGGGTGAAAGGTAATTATTTTACTATTGCTATTTAGATTAATCTCCCTTAAAAATAATATATTTACTATTTAAAATTCTGATTAATAAAGGAATACCGCTATATTGGTCGGTTGGTAATTTAATTTTAATCTGGTTTAAACCTGACTAATCAAGGAATACCGCTATACTGGTCGGTTGGTAAATTTATTTTTGGTTCCGCCTTAATGGCTGGTTGGACTTAATTTGACTTAATCCGGATACCGCCAGACTGGTCGGTTGGTAATATTATCACAAGTTTATATATTATTTTATGGGAGATATCTAAATTAGTAGTAGTAAAAGTAATTCCTTTTACCTTAGCATTTTATTTTATTGTAATTTACTTTTCAGCTTTTTACTTTATGTCTTTTACTTTTATGTATTTTATAGTCCTAGTTATGTGTTAGTTTTCTGAGGTTGTGATGACTTTTAATATCACCGGTTTATAAGGGGTTAAATTATAATTTGGGTATTATAAAGATTTATTTATTGAGTCTTAATATTAATGTTTTTTTAATAACTGGCCATTAATAAAATTGATATGGTAAATCTAAAATGAACTAGACATAGGGATTTTAGGTTTCAGCCTTAGACTTAATAGCCCACGATCTTCCTTGGATAGATAACCCTTTAATAGATTTCCTTACAGGATAGGAAATACCTGTCGGGCGGGGGTAGCCATAATTGGAACTTAACTTAATGAATCCAGGTAAATGGGTTGACATAGGAATATGGTTCAATTGGGTTATACTGGGTATTTGTGTCTGACCATCGACAGAGGCTTACACATAATTTAGTGTTCCAGGTTAATAAATCAATATATTACCAACTTTAAGATAACCACTTCATCTTTAAAATGATATTAAAAAATCACAACCCTAGATCTTTGTGTCTTTTGTTATTTTCCTTAATATTTTCTTTTGTCTTTTTATTTATTTATTTATTTTGTAAAACCACTTTCAACCAATCAAACAATCATTCTCTTCTCCCTTTAATTAGATATTTGTAAATAAATAGATTCAACAATTAATAACAACAGTAGGAATTAAGTCCTCGTGGGATCGATATTTTTTACTACTTGAACGATACGTGCGCTTGCGTTATACGTGTGTGTTTACGCCGGTCAAGTTTTTGGCGCCGTTGCCGGGGACTTATATTTCTTGAGTTGTTAATTTTGAAGCTATCTAATTTACTTGTATCTAATTTTCTTTATTTTTATCTGTAATTTTTATTTTCTTTCTTCTGTTTTCAGGTGACTTAAAAATGGAACATTACTGGGAGATTGAAAGATTACATGCTTTACAAGAAGATACACCCCACATCTGGGAGCAACAGTCCGGTTTTCTGAGGCCTGTTGTCGAGCCCAATGATTATCACTGGATGCCAGAACCAAACAATACTACATTTGCTCATCAGAACTCAATGTGGAGATGTGACATATGTAATGGTGACCACCCAAGCGATTATTGCGAATACAACTACCATCCAGGGTGGCAGAACTATCAAGATCCTTCATGGTACGAAGAACCATCACATTTCACAGAATCACATTTTCCATCTTATCCACCATCTTCCTTCGATCCTTATCAACAACCAGAACCATCAGAGGAAGATCAATTGATTCACATGTTCAAGGAACAGACAGCTAAATTTGATGCACAAGTTCAGAGTCAAACAGAATCCATACAGAGAATGACAGATCAGATCAGACAATTAACAGAAAACCAGAACTATAAACCTCAAGAATCATTTCAGATGACACTGATGAAGCATTCGAGTACCAATCATTTCACAATGACACGTCAACAGATGAGGAGGCTGAGCAGTATCAACAACCAGATATATCAGTTCAGGAACTTGAACCGGCAAAGTCTCGATTTGATTTCTATTATTCAGATTCTGACGAGGATGAAGCTGAAATATTTGTACCAACTGCATCAAAAATTGAGGATGGAATTCTGTATCCTCAAAATGAAGATCTTGGAGAATGCTTTGCACAAATGTTTGATGAAGATTTACCTGAGCCAATCATTTCACCCAGATCAGAGGATGAAGACCTAAAATCTGACATTCTTTTCATCCTCAGGTTGACAATTTTGAAACATGTATTTCACAGATGACAGATGAAGAGCTGAATGCAGAAATTTTCAAATACATCTATGAAGAAAAGGTGGAGCAAAAAGAAGAGCAAATGGAGGAGCAACTGTCAGAACTTAATAAAGATCCAGAGCATTCAGGAAAAACATCGCTGTTTTGGGGAGTACAAATCAAAGATATCACCCAGAAGCTTGACAGAATGGAACATCCATTCCAAGTCAAACACCATACGAGACCTCCTGATTTTCTTTCTTTCTTTTCAGGTACCACTAGAGCAATAAAGATTAAAAAATGGCACGATCACTGAATGAGACAAAATTATTTTTGCCACTTTACCGTTGGAAGAGACCCTTCAAAAGCAACGCTCACGGGATTGTCTTTAATCGGACATCCAAAACGACACTGAAACCTCCTTAACAGATAATTTCAGTCACGTCTGGCTGAAGACGAAAAATTCAGCGCTAGCAGGGAGGCAACCCATGCAATTTGTTGTAATTTATTTATTTATTTATTTATTTTTGTTGAACTTTTTAATTTGTGTGTGAGTTTTGCAGGAAAAAAAAACGGAATTTTTCAGGACATTGCAAGCCAGTGCAAGCGGGATTTTCAAAATAAAAACTTGACAAAATCACGAAGATACAAAGTTGATCCAGGAGACGGCCGAGTAAAAAGACACTTCTTAAGAGGCGTCCCTATGGAGTTATCTGTCACAAGACATGGTTTTGCCAAAAAAAAAAAAAAAAAAAAAAAAAAAAAAAAAAAAAAAAAAAATCCCGAGTCAAAACCCTAAAGGACCGAGTGTCGCGACGCTAGGCAAGTTTTGGAGTCGCGACGCTGACTCAAAAGACAGAACATAAACAGAGGCGCCGCAGATCTCATTTTCACTCCTTCTTCTTCTTCCTCAAACACCACGAAACCAGAAACCTTCACCAAGCCTTCTCCAGCCAACACAACCGAGAGCCACCACCCACCAGCCGCACCTACAACACCACCACCTCCACCGTGAGCAAGCCGAAACCACCCAGATCTCACCATTTTCTCCCAATCACCACCACCACCGAAACCGCAAGAATCTTCACCAACCAAGATCCAGCCACCAAAAGCCGAGAACCTCCACAGCAACCCAATCGCCGAACCAGATCTGCCGCAAACCTCACCCTTGCCGAGCCGTGAACCACCAAACCGTGACTGAACCCACTGCCAAGATCCATCAAGAACGAAGCCGAATCAACCCACCAACAGCCGCACCCACACCGTGATCCACTGCCAAAACCGACCAAAGCCGAGATACCCACACCGTGAATCACCAAGACAGTCACCAAACCCACGATCAAAACCTTCCATAATCAGATCTGATTTTTGTGATAATTTGTGTGGTTAATTTTGAAATTGAATGTTACAGGTTTTGAAATTTTGGCAGTAAAAGGGGGATAATCGAAAATTGAATGAGTTTGTGGTTGATTTTGTTGAAATTGGAGGATTGTGATTTGGAAGTTTAGCGGTGAATAACTGGCTGAATTCTGAGTTTAGAAATTGCCAGATCGATGGAATTTGGTAGAATTGGGGGCGAAGAAATTGAGTTTGATATTTGGTGTTTATTTGTGGCATTTGATAGACTTAGGTTGTATTGGATAATCAAAAATTCAGGGGAGACTCTGTCGAATTTTTCTGAAAAATACCAAAGTTGGGATTTGATTGGTGATAATTTTTTAGGGTGAATTTTGGGGAAAGTTTGAGTTTTTAAAGGTGATTCTGCCAAAATTTTTAATGGTCAAATAACAATCGTGGTAAGAATCGTAATTTGGACATAAATCTTTATCGGTAATTTTTCCTGTAAAATTTCAGCTGATCAGGTATTACCTTCTAACTCTTCTTCTACTGTTTAAGACATTGGGGACAATGTCTCATTTAGGTTTGGGGGAGGGATTTAGTTGATTAGTACCTTGTTTTTAGTTGTATGTTGTTTTTATTTTTAGTTCAAAATTTTTCGAAAAATACAAAAAAATTGAAAATTTTCAAAAATTACAAAAATATTTTGCATTTTTGTGTTTTTATTTTGACTAAAAAGGTGAAATTGGTGAGAGGTAGCCGAGTAAGGAATTTCCGCTCCTGAGACGTATCTCAAACCTATTTCGAAATAAGTTAATTTTTGTTTATTTCATTTTGAATTATTTAATTTGTGAATTCTCCATAAATCTGACTAAATTGGATCTTCATATGTTCAGTTGACAGGTATTATGAACTTACATGGAAACATACGGACATGAGCTAAAATTGAAAAGTTTGTAATATTCCGTGCTATAGTTTAATTGGAGGAAGCATCTCTAAATAGTGATGGAGTAAAAAAAAAAAAAAAAAAAAAAAAAAAAAAAAAAAAAAAAACGTCCGAGATCCGAGTTATTAAGTCTGTAAGGGTATTTTAATACCTAGTGCCCTAAAACCAACTGGTTTGGGAGTCATTGGCCCAAAGCTCGCTACATGGATCGAAGATGCTGCAAAAATATATATATATCTGAAGTCTGAGTAATTAAGTTCGTAGGGGTGTCTTAACACCTGGTGCCCTAAAGCCAACTGGTTTGGGAGCCACCGACCCAAAGCTCGCTACATAGACGGAAGGTATTGTATAAAAATAAAAAATAGAGAAAAAATCAAAGAAAAAAATCAGAAAAATCAAAAAATATTCCATTGCTACAAAAAGGTGTGAAATCTGATAGAACTTTAGGACAAAAATATTACTCTCTTATCAACTGCACTTATAACTGTTGTGGGCAAAAATGAAATGATTAATATTTTGTTGGCTGTGTATATGGAGAATGGTAAAAACAATCGGAGAATTTACTTATTCGGTAATTTAGAAAGAAACAAAACAACTAGTAACTTGGAGTAGATTTTTCACCTGATTAGTCACTTTCTTTCTTTATTTCCTTTTCGCTTGTCTTTTTGCTTTTGTGTGCATTAGTTTTAAATACCTTTTTACTTTTGTAAAATGTTTGTGGGTATCATTGCTGTAAACCCTCACGAGACTACACTCGTCCACTAGGGACACCTAGGGGTTTAAAGGCTTGTTGCATATGCTAAATGCAACCGTGATCCCTACGAAAATGGCTTAGTTAAATTTTATTATATTATTTTATTCTGTATTTTGCTCGAGGACTAGCAAAATGTTAGGTTGGGGGTGTGATGAGTGGTATTTATATCACTATTTCCCACTCATTTAACTTAATATTTTGTATAGTTTCTTGAGTTTTATGAACGTTTTGATGTGTTTTATTGTTATTTTGCAGATAAATAAAGTTTGGACAGCACTGGAGGCAATTGGGGCAAAACCGGACAAAAATGCGTCAACAGGGTTATTTTGGTCTTCTTCGCGTCGCGACGCAGGATCACTGCGCGCGCGACGCCCAGCGTGTGCCGGTTCTGCTAAAATGCGCCATGGTCAACGGGTCAACAATTTGAAAAGTTTGACTTTGCTAAAATGCGCCGTGCCACGTGTCACACACACATCCCATCTGCTAACATGCACCGTGCCACGTGTCATCATCATATGCTGCCGACACTCAGACTTGACACGTGTCGCCTCGTCATCGCCACATCATCGATGACGTCATCACAATAATTGAGAATTAGCCGCCTTGACACGTGTCAGTTGTACAGTCAGCCGCCTTGCCACGTGTCGCCGTCTCATTGTGCCACGTCGACATTTGAGCGTCGCGACGCGCAACTCCTTAGCGTCGCGACGCGCGCACAGTTCCCAAACAGTGAATTTTGTTTGCTATAAATAGGCCGCGAATTTTCATTTTTCATATACCTTTCTCTCTCTTGATTTCTCTCTAGAGAGAGTTTCTCTCTAGAATTTTTATTTTTTATTTTTTTATTTTTAGTTTTGTAATTTATTTAATTACTTTTGTAATAATAGTAATTTAATTTTTACTTTTTACTTTTTACAGTTTTTACTATTCACCATGTTGAAGTAACTTTTTCAGCTAGGGTGAAAGGTAATTATTTTACTATTGCTATTTAGATTAATCTCCCTTAAAAATAATATATTTACTATTTAAAATTTGATTAATAAAGGAATACCGCTATATTGGTCGGTTGGTAATTTAATTTTAATCTGGTTTAAACCTGACTAATCAAGGAATACCGCTATACTGGTCGGTTGGTAAATTTATTTTTGGTTCCGCCTTAATGGCTGGTTGGACTTAATTTGACTTAATCCGGATACCGCCAGACTGGTCGGTTGGTAATATTATCACAAGTTTATATATTATTTTATGGGAGATATCTAAATTAGTAGTAGTAAAAGTAATTCCTTTTACCTTAGCATTTTATTTTATTGTAATTTACTTTTCAGTTTTTACTTTATGTCTTTTACTTTTATGTATTTTATAGTCCTAGTTATGTGTTAGTTTTCTGAGGTTGTGATGACTTTTAATATCACCGGTTTATAAGGGGTTAAATTATAATTTGGGTATTATAAAGATTTATTTATTGAGTCTTAATATTAATGCTTTTTTAATAACTGGCCATTAATAAAATTGATATGGTAAATCTAAAATGAACTAGACATAGGGATTTTAGGTTTCAGCCTTAGACTTAATAGCCCACGATCTTCCTTGAGGATAGATAACCCTTTAATAGATTTCCTTACAGGATAGGAATATACCTGTCGGGCGGGGGGTAGCCATAATTGGAACTTAAACTTAATGAATCCAGGTAATGTGGTTGACATAGGAATATGGTTCCATTGGGGTTATACTGGGTATTTGTGTCTGACCATCGACAGAGGCTTACACATAATTAGTGTTCCAGGTTAATAAATCAATATATTACCAACTTTAAGATAACCACTTCATCTTTAAAATGATATTAAAAGAAATCACAACCCTAGATCTTTGTGTCTTTTGTTATTTCCTTAATATTTTCTTTTGTCTTTTTATTTATTTATTTATTTTGTAAAACCACTTTCACCAATCAAACAATCATTCTCTTCTCCCTTTAATTAGATATTGTAAATAAATAGATTCAACAATTAATAACAACAGTAGGAATTAAGTCCTCGTGGGATCGATATTTTTATACTACTTGAACGATACGTGCGCTTGCGTTATACGTGTGTGTTACGCCGGTCAGTAACTGGATATACCGATGCAAGTTTCCAAACCGACAAAGACAACTGCAAGTCGCAATTCAGGAACATCTTTGATTGATGAAAGCGGAGCAGTGAGCTGGAAATCTTCCAAGCAAGAGATTGTTGCTGATTCAACAACGGAAGCGGAGTATATTGCTGCAGCTGAATCAGCAAAGGAAGCAGTTTGGATCCGAAAATTCCTAATTAGATTAGGAGTAGTTCCATTAGCAGTTGAGCCTGTTCCATTGTATTGTGACAATAACGGAGCTATAGCGCAGGCTAAGGAACCGCGGTCTCATCAACGATCCAAGCATGTTCTTCGACGTTTCCATATGATACGTGAGATCATACATCATGGCGATGTGAAGGCCGAGAAGGTCGCATCAGATGACAACATGGCAGATCCGCTGACGAAAGCTATTCCTCAGCAAAAGGTTTGAGCGACATGTACATAGTTCAGGTATTAGATGCTTGAGTGACTGGCTATAGGCCAAGTGGGAGATTGTGGGACAGTTATGACCCATAGCGTCACTGTTTGTAAAAGACATTGTGTTTTTTGTATAAAATTAACTATGTAGTAATGAAATTGCCTTTTACCGTTTTGTAATTTATTTACTTTGATATGTAAATGGTAAAAGTCCATATGATTAGTTCTGGATTGAGATGATATGAGACAGTATCAATCCATAAAGGTTTAATCATTAAATATCCCTAGTTGCAGTATTATCGAGATTGGACATCGATAATGCGGAATAGACTAGTATTACACTTGTGCGCGTTGTGAGGGCATAACGACATACTTCTCATATATTCAAGTATTGGATACTTAAGGAAGTGCGATAGGAGGTTGTGTTTTACCGATGATACGAAAAATAGCTTCACTCTGGATAGACCCCGCGGAATCCCATTGGTAGTATGTATATGTGTCTATGGGGAGTCCGCTTCAGGGTAGGTGTATTTGGTCTTAACCTGAGACTTGCATCGCTAATACTTGCGACAATCGGTAAACTTTGGTTTTGGTCGTCCAGGGCTTTAACAGGTTATGTGTACGCCTCTTCTGGGTTTATTGAGAATCATAGTGTATTGGATGTGTTGTCAAGACGGAAGGATCACTTCAGACATATGGAGATGATGATCACGCAGGGATTCAGAACTGGTTCTCTATAGTGTTGCAACCATCGGGATAATATGACAAGGTCATGATTATCCGATTCAAAGAGACTAGTTGCTTGACATCCGATATGTGCTTCGTACGGGGCATACACAATTACAGCCCCAGGCCTTGCACGTGACATCCGATACTGGATCACTATACACGATACTACGGTATACTACGCCTGATATAGATCGTATATTCCATTAAGAATATTTCTGGAGAATTGGTAGGCATGGTGCTTTGCTAGAGGCCAACATTGTCTTGTAAATTGGTAAAAAAACGTAGTATGAGGTACGTACGTGTTCGGATAATCCGACGACCGTATTTACTGCCAACTTATCCAGGGATCTCTTGGGTCGCTTCCCGAAGATTCACCAATGACGTTTGATTCGAACTTTATTAATCTGGGATTAATAGCGGAGAAACTTTATCTGGGATAAAGTACTATTTGAAGAAAGAGAAAGATTAATTGGAATTAATCGTTAAATTAATATATTCGATTTATTAAACGAAATTAGATTTCGACGCGGAATTAAAATCAGATTTTAATTCGGGCAAACGAGTTAATTTGGAATTAATTCGTTAGCTATGTGAATAGTAATTTCGCTAGGCAAAATTATTTAATTACGTCGTGACGGAAATTCGTTAATTCGAAATTAGCGAAACCGAGCCCGGAAGAGTTTGCGGGCCCACTCACATTTTGAATCGAGTGGGGCCCACAAGTCACATCGCGAAGTCACATCACTTGTCATTCATTAGTGATAGATGTCAAAATTCACTTTTTGGTGAAAGACACCTAGTCACTATTCATGATAGAGTTAGGTGTGGCCATTTAATGAAAAGTTTGGAGCCAAAACTTTGTTGACTTTTTGAAAGCTTATACAAACTTTACAAACTTTTGGTAAAGGAATTTTCATTACCTTTTTCATTATTGTTTTTAGAAAACAAAATAGAAAAACAAAAGAAACAAAACTCTCTCTCTTTTAGACCAAAACCGTGAGCTTCTTGGAGAAGAAATGGAAGATTTTTTCTTTCATTTTGCTAGCAGATTCAAGGATCAAACAAATGTGATAGGGAAGCTTATCTTAGAGCATGGATTTCTTTTAAAGCTTGGAGCTTCATCATCTTCTCCCATCCTTCATCCTTGGCCGAATCTTGGAGCTTTTGGAGAGAAAGTTTTGTTCATCATCACATCCAAAGCCGATCTTTGTAAGTATGATTCTGCAATACTTCTAAGTTATATTCATTCATTTCTTTGTTCATTATGATCTTGGGACTAATCATAGAAACCAACATAAACTTGTTCAAAATTTTAAAGTTGAAGTTGCGAAATGCAATCAGTTAGCCAGAGAAAAGGTTTTTGATACAAATAAGATAGAGACTTGCAATTATTTTTTGTCAGTTGCTGAAGATATACTCCAAGAGGATGGAGCATTCATTGTTACTTAGATGGACTCGAGTTATTTCATTTGGCAACATTCATTGTTAGTTGTGATCCCAAATATTAATGTTCATAATTGGAATCTACCATTTAGACAAATAAAAATTTGTGTATGGCTATATTAATACCAGAACAGCAGCAGTTGTAGCTTTTTTTCCCTTTTGATGTTCTGCTATTCTTGTTATTCTAGCTGACTTTCCAACCATCTTGAAATAAAATATGTAGTTAAAAAGCCAAGTCTCTCATCTTATTCATGTGTGTCTTGCTTGGACCTTTTCATTTATGCAGTTCATACTATTTATTCATGATTCATGCATATAATAGGTTAGATCCAAGCCATCACAAGTGAGTTATTGTGATGGAAACCTGAAACATTGTGTGTTTTTGCAGATGGCACCGGGCTAATGCGACTCCATCTACATCAGCAATGACAACTGGCCCTGGTGGAGTCTCTGCTAGCACAGGCGAGTCCAGTACAGCGAAGGGTCGAGGACGCACCCGTGGCCCGGGGTTGGCTAAGTACGTTAAGCCTCACGGCCGTATCCGGATTGAGATATCAGATGATGGACACAGTCAAGTCGGAAAACATAATTCAGCGTTTAATACAGCCATAGGAGCTACAGCTCGATTTGAAGCTCCCCAAAACTACGTTTCTTGGAGAAAGATACCGTTGGAGACGAAAATAAACCAGCTATTCTCTTCGCTACTTGTGAGTTTCCGTATGGTATTCAGTTTTCAATATTGTTTGTTAGTTAACATTTTTATTTTATACTTATTTTTACTCGGTTGTTATTCATGTAGGAGTGGTTCGACTTCGATCTGACCAAAGTGAATGTCCAACAATATATTGACTATCACATGGAGAAAAGTTATAAAGATTATATGACAAAAGTCCTGAAACCAATATTCGACGAACATGGACCTTCAGATGCTCCACAACACAAGCCTGATTTTATAGAGGAGCAAGACTGGACATTCTTATGTGAGCTTTGGTCTAGCAAAAAACAAGAGGTAAATTTTGAAATAAACGGAAATTTATAATTGTCTTTGTTTTCGGTTCTTACATTGTTGGTAAATGCAGGATAAATGTCACGCAAATGCGGAAAATCGAAGTCACTTGCGTTTTAACCACCGTGGAGGTTCGAAGCCATTTATCCAACATCGTGCCGAACATTCTGAGGTAAATATATCCTAACGTAAAATTTAATAGTTCATTGTTTTTACTAATGTGGAATAATATTGAATTTATTTTCTGTTTATAACATAGTAGCACATGTGAGGTGCAATCATTTCCAGATTTTTTCCGTGTGACGCATTACAATGAGAAAAACAAATGGATAAATGAAGAAGCTGAACGCTGCTATGTAAGTTTCAGTTTTTAAAATAAAATAATTAATATTATATATGTTAATTTTTTTTCTCAAATTCTAATATTAACTTATTTTTTGAAACAGAACAAAATGATGGAACTCCAACATTAAACTCAGGAGACAGGGTCCGACCCGATACCAGATGAGCAGTTGTCGCAATTGGTTTTCAAGAATCAGACAGCTTACAACGTTGGCCTTGGCACTCGTAAGAAGCCGACGTCATCTCCATGCAATACTGTTAATTCGGACAATGCCTCCTCTCTTCGAGACCAGTTAGTCACCACCCAAGACTAGCTAGCCACCACCCAAGACCGGCTAACCACCACCGAAGACCAGCTAGTCACCACCTGAGATGAGCTGAAGAAGACTAAGGAGGAGCTACAACAGGTCAAGGTGGACCACGAGAAGAAGATGGAGCAGTTCGAACAGCAAATGCTGGCTTTCCGCCAGATGTTGGAGGCCTCACTCAGTCAGGGTGAATCAGGCTCGAGCGTCCCCCATCACAGTAGCAATAAATTTTATATTTGGTTTTATATAAACATTTTGTACAAATAGTTTTAATATAATATGTATTTTTTCTAAAAAAAATTTTTCAATATTATAATTATTATAATATTTCGTAATTCTGTTATTAATCAGAAATTTTTTTCAATTAAATTAATTATTTTAGACCAAAAAGAAGTAAATTAATAATTTTTTTAAAAAAAAAAAACACATTTTTTTAACTATTTTCATCGAAATAGTCGACGTTAAATGTATTTTTGGCGTCGAAAGTTTCGACGCTAATAGTTAAAAAATCGCCGCTGTAAGTATACAAATATTATTTTTTTAATATACTTTAGCGTCGAAACGTTCCGACGCTAAAAGTCAAATTTTTAGCGTCGAATTTTTTCGTCGCAAAATTTAACCTATAGCGTCAGAAAATTTAATTTAGCGTCGAAATAAATTGGACGCAAAATAGAGTTTTTAGCGTCGAATTTCTTTGTTTCGACGCTAAAATTTATTCTCGTCGACATTTCGGCGTCTAATTTTTACGTCTAATTAATTCGACGCTAATTATCTTTTGCCTCGAAACTGTAGATTTTGGCGTCGATTATTTTCGACGCTAAAGGGTATAATTTTTGTAGTGCATAAACCGTGGAAATGTTTAAAAATCACGCAAAATAAATAAAATAATTAATCGCACCACTGCAGGGATCATATTGCTTAAACAAAATATCAGGAACAGCATTGCATAGAAGATGTGACTTTAATTAATTATTATTATTATTTGGGGCATAATTTACATAATAATAATTTGTTTATCTGCTTAATGGGCAAAATACTAGGTATCATAAACCGTGGAAAGCAGTAGCAGCAACCAAGAACTACGTACGAGAGAAATGGCAGGCAACGTGTTTGGAAACCCCGTCACTGACGATATTGTCAGACTAATTTACCCAAACTCAGATATAACGCCCAAACTCAGGGCTCAAGTGGCTTTCCAATACATGAATGCTGACGGTAGAGATGTGAACTGCAAAAACTTTGTGCATAATCTCAAGGAAAGGTATGGCAATGGAATCTCTGCACTTTCCATGATTTTCAACGCTACTGGAGTTAACTTAGTATTTGTTGGTTACCATGACTGGCATGGCCATATTTATGAGTCCCCATACCCTTCACTTATTCAAAATGGCCAGTGGGGTGGGTTTTTGCATGTCCACCCCACCTCATGGGCCTCTGGATCGGAATCTGCTGTTGTATATCGCGGCAAGAACAATGCTGGAACTGCTTCTGACTGGATGCTTGCATGGGGCATTCCTTATATCGGTAATAATCATGTAAGTACAACTTACCTGATTACTACTAGTGATTTCTAGATCGGCTTAATTAATGTGTTTGTTTGTTGCTTGCTCACAATCGTATACTAGCTAGCTTATATGATAGTTTTTATGTTATTATATATATGAGTATAAATTAATACAATATTTATTAAAGAGTATAAACTAACTTATAAGTTAGTTTTTACGTTATGATATGATAATATAAGCTATAGCTTATACTCTTCACAAAACGCTGCATACTATTATGCAGTAGCTAAGATGAAAATTCTATATATATGATGTTTAATCATTTGTTCATATTATTCATTTTCAATTTATATTGTTTTGCAGCTAATTAATTAAGAATTCTATACAATTTTTAATTACAATATTCATCATGTAGGCATATACTGAAATCCGTGAGGCTAAGCACTACGAGACTGATCATTGGGACTATATCCAAGGCTTGTTGGAAGACAAATCCACTCATACTACTGACACTTGGAATGGGTGCTACTCTTCTGCGACAATTGGCCAAGGCACTTCGCCTGAGTTTGTGGGTATAATGTCCTTGGATGGAGTCATCTCTGGAAGCGCTGCTGCTGCTTTACTGAACTTAGCAGCTGACTCTGCTACAGAAGACAAACCGGATAAGGAACAAAATGAATGAATAAATATATATAATAAAGCTGCAACTGCTAGACTACTAGTGCAAGGCAGCATTTTAAGATTTGGGATTAGTCGCAATTATGTATGCTGTCCACAATAAATGAATAAACCATGTTGTACTAGATCCACTTGAGACTCTTCCAACATAAATAAGGACATTATTTGGAATAAACCATGTTGTACTAGATCCACTTATTCAAATATTGTGTTTCAATCCTTCGTTTGTTTGGCTTATGAGCTTTGCAATGAATGTATACCTTTTTTTTTCCCTTTTTAAATTTGGTAAAAATTATTATGTATGTTGTGTGAGAAAATAGTGATGAATTGATTCATGGAGAGAGAGATTGGAGGAGGGAGGTGCGCTTTAATGGAGGAGAGGAAGAGAGAGTGATTAGTGGAGATAGGTGCTTCCATGAAGAAGACAGAGAGTAAACAGTGAGAGAGTTTAGAAAAAATATAAAGATTCATACCAATTTAAGCACAGATATCTTCTATCTATAAGGCGCAAAGGATGAAAGGTAGATTATCAACTAAAATAACACTCCAACTTCAACAAACCCCTCATCCACTCCAAAAATTAAAGAAAAATTTCAAGAAAAATCATGTTATTGGTGTTGGGGTTATGGGCAGCGGAAGAGCGGTACGAGCGAATTCACTTCAAGAAACATCATATTTTGTGACTATTAGATTAATGACTGAAACTAATACAAGTAGTCACCAAAACATTTTGCGACCCAACTATTTTAGTAACTATTTGACATACAGTTGTTGAATGATTTTGCGGCTAAAACAACATAATCGCCTAATGAGTGTTTTAACAACAAAAAAATAGCTACAAAAACTTAATAAATTAGTCAACATTGATAGTTTAGGATGATGTTAAATTAGTCACTGAAGGTGCGCATTGTGACTAATTACCTCAGTCACAAAATAAATTTTTTAGTGACTAAATAATTAGAAAGTGAAGCCAACCAAAAATAGTCATTGTTTTATCTAAGGGAGTCTAAATTCGTCACTGAAAGAAGGTTTATATGACTAATTCGGTTAGTCGCAAGACAATCTATTTAGTGATTAAGTATTGTAGTCATAATACAATCTATTTCATAACTAAGTAAGACAGTCAATAATTATACTTTGACGTGACTAATTAATTAGTCGATGTATATGATATTCTGTAACTATTGTACTTAGTCATTATTAACTTGTTTATGTGACTAAGTATTATAGTTGATAATCACATGCACAAGTGACTAAATAACATGGTTGACAATTATTTTTTTAAGTGATTAATTATTTCAATCACTGAATATAACTATTTTGTTTGACGAATTATCATAGTCGATGAAAGTGATTTTGTAACCAAGTATTTGTAGTCATTAAAATGTTGCATAATATTTTTTCAATGACTAATATATTTAGACACAAAAGTATACACACACATATACACAAATATATATACACACACTGTAATAATATCAAACAACAAAATTTTATATCTAAAAAAAATAATTAAATCTCCAAGATTGATAATAAACTGATAAAAGTTAAACATTCAAAAGTGATTATGGTTAATAAATTATAGTAATATGAGATCATTCAATAGGTTAAAAAACTCAACAATTGCTAGTACAAAAATTGATTGTCATAGATTTGGAGTCAAATAGAAAATAAGGAAAGGTCTACACCGGCTAATGATAACTTCTTCAAAATCGCCATAATAGTTTGACTATTTTCTCCCAATTGTTTGATTTCTTCATTTTGATTTTGAAGTTGAGTGCACTCACTTTCTATCTCTTCATTTTGATGTTCAAACTTCTGTTGTAACTCATTATTGATTTGTCTGAATGAAGTATGTAACGGAGGATGTGGACCGAATCCAAGACCATTCACATACCCTGAACTTCTACCAAGAACTTTCTCACAAATATCTATCTAAGATCTTGGTTCAGATCCTTCTAATAAAGATTGTTCTTGTAGCTCTAATATTCTCCTATAAAATACACAATTAAAATTTATAATAGGTTATTATAACTAAAAAAGAACAAATCTGTATGGCATAAGTTAAAAAAACAACATCACATGTCATCAAATAACATCACCAAAGTCTCAAATAAACAAACGATTTTATTTTGGGTACTGAAAAATTATATTTTGATTTTCAAAATTGATGTTTTGGGAACAGAGGAAAATAAAATTATGATTTTTCACCAAAGTCTCAAATCTAATTTACTTTATAAGCCGATGGACTAGGAACATAAGATTCATTTATCAAGGAAAACTTTGTCCATTCATCCATTGAGAGAATCATTTCTAAGGAAAAACCACAGAGAGAATGAAAATCAACAAATAAAATTTATCAATGTTATAACTTGAAAATAAGAAGATCTAAAGCTCACATCTCAATATGTTATTGTCAAAACAATATTTTATAAGTGCTAAAATAGATAAAAATAATACACTTCCATATCTTTCTTTAGCTTCATCTTTGCTCCAACCTTTATTTGTACTCTAATGGGTGTCATGAAATAAAGAAATTGGTCATGGAGTGTGTCCAAGTCTTTTAGCCTATGAATATATCATTAAAAGTAAATTATTAATATAAACTGTAAAAGATATAAAAATGATAAATAAAGTGTTTAATATACCATTTCTTTTTGATGTTGTACGAAAGGCTTGGGACCCACCTCGATGTCCATATTTTAGTTTCTTGAGATTTTCCGTATAAATTTTGGATCGTTGTTATAATTATATTATTAGAAAACATGTGTTAGAAACTACTAAAAAACTATGAAACATGAGACATAAATTTATCTACACCTTGAACAAGTCACTATCAAAGCATTTACAAATGTGTTCCCAATCTTCTTTGGTTAGTAACTTCTTCAGGGTGATTTTGTATCGCTTCAGTTAAATTGAAAAATTTCTTAAATTTTTGCTTCAAGAAGTATTTGAAACCTTTGAATCTACATGTCATCGCATCATTAAGGAATCTGACAATATATGGTTGCTTGTTGCTTGGTGTCGATGTAAAATTTGTTATAAGATCAACATATATAATTAATTATAACAACAAATATGCTATTATGATATAAGTATAAAATAAATTTTTACCAAATTATCAAGTTTAAAAGAAATTTACTGCTACTCGATCAATCATTTCTTTTTTTTTTCAATAGGTATTCGTCTCCATTGATCAACTCGTAGTGGTGCAAAAGTCCTCACAATAGTCCACATTCAACTTACTGTTAGACTGAAGTGTGGATGAGAAGGCATTATATTTCTTGTAATGAGATCTAGGTATTCTCGGGAGTCCACTTCAACTTGGAGAGCTTTACATCCCATAGAAAAACATAATTTTAAGCCATGGAGGAGTCCCCACATTTCAGCTTGTAAAGGAGAGCCATGACCTAGATTTGCTGTGAATCCTTTCAGCCAAATACCGTTCCAGTCCCTCAGAAGTCAGAACCCCACCACCAACTAAAGTTCCTTGTTTATTACAGCCACCATCAGTGTTGAGTTTCCATTAACCAATATCAGGGGGATTCCATTGACATAGGACATAGTTCCTAATCTTGACTTTGCTGGCAGAATCTTTAGTTTGCTCGCACTCATGCACAAAGTTGCCAATGACAGAGACAAAGTTTCCAGCATATGTATTTCTTTCTTCAAACAGGGCTATACATCATCTCCATTTCCATAAAAACCATAAAGTGCAAGCACACACAATATTCCAATGAGCACCATTTCTCCATGGGAGTTTGCTGTTTAAGTTATACTCAAGAAAATAGTGAAAATTCATATCCTGAAAATTTTCATTAATGAAATATAATATCTAATATACTTTAATTAATCTTATACATGTGTATCCAATAAAACATAGCCATATGTTATAATAATTAATAACATATTATCATGTCAATATAATAAATAAAAATAATTAATTAATTAACACTTAATTAATTATTTAACTTATTTACTAAAATATGTATTTTGGATTTACACTAAATAACAAAATATATATGGTTCATATGTGTCAAAATCTTATTAGACAATTAGTTAATGTGTATCTAATCAAATTATGTATCTAACACATATGCACATTAATGACAGAAAAACCCGATGTAACATCCGGTAATCCGACGATTTGTACGTTTCCAGAGGCCGATGAGTACTACGTTATCAGAGTCGTGATACATGATAAAAATCATGTTTAAGCATGTATGAGCTCATGGAAGATTTTTTTGAACATTCGGTAAAATTCTCGCAGATCCGATACGGAATTTATTCCAAGGTAAAATCCGGACAGCTCTTAGTATTTGGGTCATAACTTTTCCATACCAACTCTGATTTTTATAAATTTTATATCTTCAGAAAGCTAAGACCGAGACCTAAACCTTTTGCGTTTAATATTTTTCTAAATTAGAACCTGAAGTAGGTCAAAAATTGAGTTTTTTCAGCAGAAGCTACAGTAAATTCGGGAATTTACTAGAAATGAGTGATGTGGCAAATTCTAGACCATTCATTTATAAACAAAAATCTCTCATAAACATTATAAATAGCAGAGACTATTCATCATCCTCTCTTCTCCCTCAAGTCACGATTTTGACTCCAAAAAAAAAAAAAAACCTCAAAATTTCTTCTTTCTCATGCAAAGTGGTGAAGGAAAAATTGATGAGTTCAAGCTCCCTTCATGCAAGTAAGCACTCTATCATCTTCCCCTCTTCTAGTTTCAGTTTTGAACTTGAATTTTAGAAGCCCCAAATTTGCCCTTATGAACCCTAGGATTGGAATTGCTTAATTAGCTTTGATTAAGTTGCTAGCATGCATGATTGTGCATTTCATGATAATATAAGAATGGAATTGTGCATTGCATGTAAAAAAAAGGGTCGGATGTGTCATTATTTTTGAGAATGAGTTGTTGTTGCTTTGATGGAAATTAATGATGAAGTGTGCTAGGAATGATATGTGTTATGAGAAAAAATTTGATTTAATGTTGAAACTTTTAAGACACTAGTATACATGCTTTAATCTAATAGTATATAAGAGGTTGGGAATTGAGGTTAGTTATTGAATATAGATATTGAAGATAAGAGGATTATTTATGTATTTCATATGCTGAAATATGGTGGCAGTGGCCTAATTAAATTAAATTAAGAGAGTGGTGAAATTAGTATGTTGGGCAGTAAGTTTTAACAAAGTTACATTCTGGACAGGTCATAAATAATTGGCTGTAACTTGTGATTTTGATGTCCAAATGATGAACCATAAAATTTTAAGTAAAATAGAGATATAATAGAATAACATATCCAAAATTTAAAAATTTGGACTTAAGATGAGACCGGACTGAATTTGTGAAGTTGGGTAACTTGCTGCCCTTGTGCCAGTTTTTCAGTTGGACAACACCTGAACTTTAACTTATAACTTGAGTTTCTGAAGTCGGAATCAAGATCCATAAAATTTTGGATACATTAGAGACTTAAGGGAATAACATATCAAAAAATGGGAATTTTGGACTTATCATGAAGCCAAACCGAATTTTTGAAGTTGGGTGACCTGCTGCGAATACACCCAGTTTTTTTTTGATCACCCCTGAAATTCAGCTAAGAACTTATGTTTCCAAAATTGAAACTGAGATCTATAAAAACTAACATAAATTAGACAAATGAATGTTATTTCTATTAAAATTTAAGCCCTAAATTCCATCCCAAATAATTACAGTGAATTTTTGAAGTACATTCTATTATCATATTCTAATTAAGTTATCAACTATAGATCATCGCATGGACCTCACATTCTTCGATGAAGTAAAGGAATACCAGCCAGATCCAAAAATTTATGAGTGGATGCTTTGTTTTTGTTTTCTTGACTTATGTTTTAAATTTCTTTTCAAGTTTTGGGATTTTAAATTGACGAAGAATATGCATGATGTTTTTATGCTTCCGTCTCAGCAATTGTTTATTGCTTTTATGATTTCTGAGATATCTATATATTTCCGCTGAGATGATCGATCATTGTTATATTTCCGCCTCGACGCTCGTTGCATTTTTATGACTCATCATGTGTTTTCACCGGGGTGATCGTTAGGGTCTCATCCATCTGAAATGGTATGACCCACTACCCTGTCAACAAGGGATCGTTCGTCCCTCGCTCAGTCTATGCGCGTGACTTTGGAGTTGAGCGCTTGATATGTTTTTGATGATGCATGCATGAAAAATGATTTACGGATATATTTTGGATATTTCCTTATGGTTTGTTATTTTTAGTATCCACTCACCAGGTCGTTCAAACGATCTGACCCCCTCCCAGTTTCTTTGTTTTGTAGGCTTACCGGAGGGCGAGTTCGAGGGGATGGATACTGATAGCAGTCACTAGGGTATTCGATCCACCAGTTCAAGTCAGAAATATAGTTCATTTCAGTCAGAGTCATGAAATATCATGTATCATATATGTTATATAGTGAATATTATATATGTAATGCATTATAAGTGTTCAATGTCAAAGTTATAATGTGTAGTAAATTGAGTACTTAGTATGAGGAGTGTTATGCATGATGGCGAGTTGGGCATTGGTCTTGTGCATGAGTTTATATATGAAATGAGATTTTCAGTTGTCAAATAGTCAGAGGCTTTGGGGGATAGGACAGCGTATTCTCTGCCGGTAACATTTTCGGATTGAGGTTGTTACAAAGATGGTATCAGAGCAGGTCTAGGGAGTCAGTGACTGCAGTGGGCAGAGTGCTAGGGTCTTGTATACGTAGTATGCATGGGAAACAGGTATACGAGGTGCTACCTCTCCAGTATTCGATCCTCGAATACGTCTTCAAAGTTATATAGACAGGTTAGTAAGAATTCCTGAACTATTCGAATATCTTACTTTATAAAAAAAATATACTCTTTGAAATTCCTTCCGTAGTTACCCTGGTTCATTGTCGAAATGTCCAAGTAAGTCATGAAGATGGACAGTAAAATTCTAAGGGTACACCAAAGAAAGTAGTAAGAGAAAGAGAAAGGTTGAAAGAAAAGTAAGGAATGATACAAAGATGTTCAAGTAACTAGAGACAGTAAGTGGGCGAAATACAGAAATATATGATAAAGAGAACACTAGATCTCATAGCAGTAAAATGAATATGGTAAGTTTGAGTAAGAGTAAGAATGCCAAACGGACATATGTAAGGCTTCCTCCCTTTCACAAGATTCATTTCTTCCTCAAGAAGTTCCTTCAAACCAAATCAATAGTTTTTGAATACCTTGTATAAATGGCGAGCCTTCCGAATAGCAAAAGATAGTTAGAAGCATAAGAGAGGTAAGAGATTGGAATTTGACATGGAAGTCTCGATAGACTGGAAATGTCAAGAATGGATATATAGATTCTGGATCCCAAACCTAGGCCCGTAAGCAAACAAATGAATGTCGTAAAAAAAGGTGATTAGTACCCACAGCCAAGAAACCTAACAGAGATACAACCCTAAGTTACCCAAATTCTATGTGATACCGGTCAAGGAAGCTGTCTTGATGGAGCCTATCTCATACCTACCTTACATGTGTAGGAAACGCTTTCCTAGCGCAGCGGAAGCATCTTAGGCACCCGGATCGGACTTGAAAATTTTTTCTTCTCTTCCCTTCCTCTGGCCGAATGCAACCAGCAGCAATACTGAAATTTATTTTCTGTTTCAGACAAAATTTTAGCCCCAGAATTCCCCTGGAACAGCCCCCGAACTGCAATGAAAAATAGTACTATTTTGGACCCCGTTATGCGCCCGAACTGTACCCAAATTAGCCTCTGATCTTCGTGAGTAATAAAGATGTTTCAAGTCTGATTTTTCACTCAAAAATCAGTTTTCATTTAAATTATATTAAATATAATTTAAAATTTTAATTCAAGGGTTTCCAAAACCCAAATTTGGAATTCCAATATAAGCCTTCATTTAAATTATATTAAATATAATTTAACAATAATAAATAATTATCATATAATAATTTATTATATAAACCATATTTTAACTTTTAATATATAGTTTCAAGTGTGACAAATAATGTTATTAATCATATTAATGATATTTATACATATGTGAGTATATAATTGGACCATCCAATTATATTAAATCTGCTATAGTAAATTGAGCTGGCACGGGGACCAAATGGACCTACGGTTCCGAGCTCCAATAATCTCGAAATAATAATTAAACTCTTAATTAAATATTCTGAATTATTAACTTCAGGTTATTCCACTAAAAACTCGAAGCTGCAATGTCGTTGCCGCATATGATATATTAAGCGAACCAAGTCGGTGTCCATCGATATAGTCATTACATACGAATTGACCCTTCACGAGTATCTCGTAATTAGAGCCGGGTCATAATGTCTGTTATACCTCTCTAATTATTTATATCTTAAGTACTATTGATTCTCTAATGAACGATTTATTCATAACCATTATGAATTTTAATCTTTCTATTCGTAATATAAAGACTTGAGCGCTCAATCCTTTCAAATACCGAATCAACCTTTAAGAAAGATATTCCTCTACTTCTCGTAAGAATGAGTGAACTTCATATTTATGTAAAATGTTCCCAGCTACACAACAGACCATGCCCCCAAAGTACATAGCTTTTGGTCGGGACTGCTACACCAACCTCACTTTTATAAATCAAAGGACATAGCCTGCCATACAGGAGTTCGTAGTACACTCAGAATTAAGATCAATCCATATATGACCATCTAGTATATCGAAATGACTTTATTTGTTTAACAGATATTATAAGAATGTCATTTCTATCTGGGTCCATTCCTATTGATCCCATCATACAATGTGCCTCAATTTTCATGTCTCTACATGGACGATCCCGGATCAAGATCGCCATAAAAATATAGAATGGACCGCAGCTATAGATAAACCACAAATAAAATAATCGTTTTGTTTGCTCTCTATGGACTATTTAAGATTACTAACTTGAGACTTAAATCCTCTTGTGTATGACACTCATACACTAAGTCTGAAGGCACATAAGTAATCTAGGGTATTCAAGATGATTTGTAATATGTGAAAATTAAATAAACACTTTGATAAATGAATAATGCATCGTTTTATTTCAAAACACATAAAACTGTTTACATCACATGTAGCTCTAGGGCATACATCCCAAAATGGTCACTTAGATGGTCTAGGATTACGTGACATCTCCCACTTGCACTAGAACAAATGGGACATGTCACGTAATTCTAGACCATCTAGGTGACCATTAAACACTTTAGCCGATAAGGTCTTTGTAACAGATCTACTATGTTCCTATGAATTTCCTCGCTATATGCTTTCCCCTCTTGTGGATTCTTGGTTCTTTGGAGTTTGCTGACCGGTGCGTAATCACACGTGTATAACACAAGCGCACGTATCGTTCAAGTAGTATAAAAATATCGATCCCACGAGGACTTAATTCCTATTGTTGTTATTAATTGTATATATTATTTATTTATAGGTATATAATTAAGAGAGAAGAGAATGATTACTTTTGGTTGGTTGAATGTGGATTTGCTTAAATAAAATAAACAAAAGAAAATACTAAAAGAAAAAGACACAAAGATCTAGGGTTGTGATTCTACACAATATTATCCTAAAGATGAATTGATTCTCTTATATATGTGTAATAAGTCAGTTTGCTAACCTGGAACACGAAAATATGCAAAAGCCTATGTCGATGGTCAGACGCAAATACCCAAATAACCCAATTAATCATATGTCTATGTTAACCAAGTTACCTGAATTCATTAAGTTCAAGTTACAAAAGTGGCTACCCCCACCCGACAGGTATATGTCTATCATGTAAGGAAATCTATTAAAGGATTATATATCCTCAAGGAAGATCGTGGGCTATTGAATCTAAGGCTGAAACCTAAAATCCCTTCGTCAAGTTCATTTTAAGTTTACCAAATCAATCTTATTAATGGCCAATTAACAAGAAGCATTAAATTTAAAACTCAATAAACAAACTAAAGAATTACCCATAAAAAGAAAATCTATTATTAAGTATGTGGATATTGTGTTTCATTGTTGGGTTTTCTAGGTCAAACCAAGATCAATTTAAGCATTTAAACATGTGAATACATCAAAGTAAAGTTGCGGAATACTCACTTTGATCGGCTTTTGCGATGCGAGGAACAACAAAAATTTCCTTGAAGCTTTCGGCCAAGGTGCTTCTTTGTGCTCCATGATTTTCGGTCATCTCCATTTGTGTGCTCCAAGCTCCAAGCTTTGTAAATGGTGATTCCATGCACATGGGTGGGTTTCCCTATCACCTTTGGATGACTCTTTGGTGTTCTAGCACTAGGAAAAATTTGCCACAAATCTTCATTGTTCTTCTTCTTGCTCTCGGCTTTGAAGGATTTTGAGAGAGAAGAAAATGGCCTAAGGCCGAAAATGGAGAGGGAGAGAGAGAGAGGAGTTGTGTTGTTATTTGGTTTCTAAAACCTAATCAAAAAAACATATACCAAAATCTCTACACATTTTGTATTTATTTTTCCAAAAAACAAAAAGCAAAAGTGAGGGGAAAATGGCATTAAATGCATTCAACAATCACCATCAACTATTCACATCAATCAATGATGAAAGCATCACTTCACTCAAAGTGATGTTCATTCCATCACTTGATTGACTAGTGATTTGACGCTTGATGTGACTTGTGGGCCGTACTTAAATTTGAAATGCGAGTGGGCTCACAAACACTATCGGGCTCGGGTTCGCTAATTCCGAATTAACGAATTTTCCGTTGCGACGTAATTAAATCAAATTTAATTAAATAATATGCGTAGCAAAATTACTATTCACGTCGCTAGCGAATTAATTCTAAATTAACTCGTTCGCCCGAATTAAAATCTAATTTTAATTCCGTGTCGAAATCTAATTCGAATAATATATCGAATATATTATTTTATCGATTAATTCCAAATTAATCGTTCTCTCTTTTAAATAATATTTTATCCCAGATAAAATATCTCCGTAATTAATCCCAGATTAATTTTCTCTCTCTAATAATTAATCCCAGATTAATAATGTGCGAGTCATACGTCATCGGTGAATCTTCGGGAAGCGACCCATGAGATCCCCAGATATGTTGGCAGTAAATTCGGTCGTCGGACTATCCGAACACGTACGTACCTAGTATTACGTTTTTACCGATTTACAAGACATGGTTGCCTTCTAGCAAAGCATCGTGCCTACCCAATTCTCCATAAATATTCTTAAAGGAATATGTAATCTGTATCAAGCGTAGTATACAAAGTATTGCGTATTGCGATCCTGAATCGGATGTCACACGCAAGGCCTGGGGCTGAAATTGTGTCTGCCCCGTACGAAGCATATGTCGGATCTCTGGTAACTAGTCTCTATAATCGGATAAACATGACCTAGTCATAATATCCCGATAGCTGCAGCATATAAGAGCACCAGTTCCGTATCCTACGTGATCATCATCTCCACTATGACTAGAGTGATACTTCCATGTCGACATCACACCCAATACACTACGATTCTCAATATACCCAGAAGAGGCGTACACAGAACCGGTTAAAGCCCTGGACGACCAAAACCAAAGTATATTGATTGTCGCAAGTAATTAGCGGTGCAAGTCTCAGGTTAAGACCAAATACACCTACCCTGATTCGGACTTCCATAGACACATAGTCATACTACCAATGGAATTCCGAGGGGTCTATCCAGAGCGAAGCTGTTTCCGTACCATCGGTAAACACAACCTCCTATTACACTTGCATAAGTATCCAATACTTAAATATATGATAACTATGTTGTTATGCTCCCACAACGCGCACAAGTGTAACACTAGCCTATTCCGCATTATCGATGTCCAATCTCGATAATACTACGACTATGGATTATTTAATGATTTAAACCTTCGTGGATTGATATTGTCTTATATCATCTCAATCTGGAACTAATCATAAGGACCTTTTATCATTTATATATCTTGGTAATCCAATTACAAATGATAAAAGAGCAATTTCCTTTGTCACATAGTTAATTTGTACAACAACACCATGTTCTGTACAAATAGTGATGCTATGGTCATAATTGTCCAACAATCTCCCACTTGGCCTATAGCCAATCACTCAAGTGTCTTACACTTGAACTATGTACGGTTCACTCAAACTTCTGCTGAGGAAAGGCTTTTGTCAGCGGATTTGCATGGTTATCATCTGATGCGATTTATTCGATCATCACATCGCCACGATGTATGATCCGAACGAATCAGATGAAATAATTGAAGTATTTATTTGGATCGTTGATGAGACCATGAATTCTTTAGTCTGTGCTGTAACCTAGCTCAGCTGCTAACAGAACTACTCCTAATCTAATTAGGATTATTATAGATCCAAAAGATTTCTATTGCTGCTTCAACTGCAGCAATATTCCGCTTTCGTTGTTTATTCGGTAACAGTATCTTGCTTGGAAGATTTCCAGCTTACTGTTCCGGTATTCAAACTATATAGTACCCCTTATTACGACTTATAGTCGTTTTATCGGTTAGGAAAGAAGAAACAAGGTAAGAACAAAGAACTTAAGATGTGGGTTATGGATTTTTAGGTGAAGTTTTAACATATATTATGATTGGGTGTTTAGTTTTATGCTTATAAACTTGTATACATGAATCATTATAATGAATTTGGTGTATTGTGTATAATGAATAAAGAACCCTAGACTTTCTTGATTTGGGGATTCATAAAAATTGAGTTAGTAATATGAAATTAATTAAAGGATGATGAAAGCATTGGTTGGTAATTGAATTAGAATGATTTGGTGGAAGAAAGTTTGCTAGAGGGTTGTTGTGTATGAAGTGTGAATTTCGGTCAAGATGAGAGGGAGTAGGGGCTGTGTTACTCATGTTTAGGGGCTGAGTTTTGAGTGTTTAGGAGTTACTTATGGTAATTAGAAGTGGTATTATGTATTGAGTGATATTGGTAAGAGAAAGGTTGAGGAAATTGTAGGAAGAGGGAAGATTGCTTAGGAAGTGATTGTAAAAATGCCCAAATGAGTTTAATTAATTGTTTGGGATAAAAAGAGCACTTAATGACATGTTGGAAAATGAAAGAAACAAGTTTAGGGTGAAAGGAACTGGGATGGGGAAGTTGCAATGTCAATGCGGCGCATTGCCGCAAACCAGTCCATTCGGACAGTACATATTCCAGCGGCCGTAACTGGAGTTTCGAGTGTCCATTTTATGAACCGTTAAATTTTAAGTAAACTAGACACATAATAAAATCACATATTCAAAAATCAGAATTTTTGGATTCAAAATGAAATTGCAGAAAAAATTAGAAATTGGGGTAGGAGCAGTGGCGAACTGGTCCAGTTCCCTGCTGCGTAAGGTGCGGAAATTGCCTTATATCTTGAATTCTAGGAGTCCAAATCGAGATCCGTAAAAAATGGCATAAAGTAGACTCATACAAGAGTATTCTATAAAAAATTCAGCTCCATAACGGATCCCCTCTATTTATGCAGAATTTTCAAAATCAGGTCACTGTCAGTGACTTTTCTGTTTTTGATGTAGGAGTTGCAGACACGTAAAATGAATTGCGTAACCGTTAACGAACCTCATAAAAAACTCTATAGGGTGTTATAACGTGTTAGAAACATAGCGGGGGTGATAATTCATGCATTGCACGTTTATTCTTATCTATGGGAATATTCTCGTTGTAGTAGCTAACGAATTTATTCTTATTCATATATATAGTTCAGCCTCAGGATTCTCAGCGGCCTTCCACCCCGTGAAGGGACTCTGTTAGACAATTATGACCCATAGCATCACTATTTGTACAGATAATGGTGTTGTTGTACAAATTAACTGTGTGACAAAGGAAATTTCTCTTTTATCATTTGTAATTGGATTACCGAGATATATAAATGATAGAAGTCTATATGATTAGTATCAGATTAATAAGATGTGAGACAATATTAATCCACTAAGGTTTAATCATTAAATATCCCTAGTCGTAGTATTATCGAGACTGGACATCAATAATGCGAAATAGACTAGTATTACACTTGTGCGTGTTATGGAAGCGTAACGACATAGTTCTCATATATTTGGGTATTTGATACTCATGCAAGTGTAATAGGAGGTTGTGTTTACCGATGGTACGGAAACAGCTTCGCTCTGGATAGACCCCTCGGAATCTCATTGGTAGTATGACTATGTGTCTATGGGAGTCCGAATCAGGGTAGGTGTATTTGGTCTTAACCTGAGACTTGCATCGTTAATGCTTACGACAATCAGTACGTTTTGGTTTTGGTCGTCCGGGGCTTTAACAGGTTCTGTGTACGCCTCTTCTAGGTTTACTGAGAATTGTAGTGTATTGGGTGTGATGTCAAGATGGAAGTATCACTTCAGTCATATGGAGATGATGATCACATAGGGATACAGAACTAGTACTCTTAAATGCTGCAGCTATTGGGATAGTATGACTAGGTCATGATTATCCGATTATAGAGACTAGTTGCTAGTGATCCGATATATGCTTCGTACGGGGAAGACACAATTCCAGCCCCAGTCCTAGTATGTGATAATCTGATACTGGATCGCAATACGCAATACTACGTATGCTACGCCTGACAAAGATTATATATTCCTTTTAAAGAATATTTCTGGAGAATTGGGTAGGCACGGTGCTTTGCTAGAAGCCAACCATGTTTTATAAATCGGTAGGAACGTGGTACCAGGTACGCACGTATTCGGATAATCCGATGACCGTATTTACTGCCAACATATCCAGGGATCTCTTGGGTCGCTTCCCAAAGATTCACCGATGACATTTGACTCGAGCAGAATTAATCCGGAATTAATTATGAGGGAGAAAATTAATCTGGGATTAATTATGGTAGAAATTAATCTTGGATTATTTACGGCAAGAATTAATCTGGGATTAATTGCGGTAGGAATTAATCTAGGATTAATTCGAATAGAAGAGAGAACACGATTAATTTGAAATTAATCGGTAAAATAATTTAATAGTTAAATTTTATTTTTCTATTTAATTTATTTATTTGGGCTAAATAATATATCGGATATATTAATTGAAATTGGATTTCGATACGAAATTAAAGTTGGACTTTAATATGAGCGAACAAATTAATTTAGAATTAATTCGTAAGCGACTTCCGTAATAATTTTACGAGGCATCATCATTATTTAATTAAATTGGATTAATACGTTGCGATGGAAAACTCGTTTAATCGGATTAAACGAAACTGAACCCGAAGTGTGTAGAGCAAGCCATCTTGAATTTTGAATTTCATAGGTGGGGACCACATATAAATGGTGGTTGTTGGCAAAAGCAAGTGGTTTTTGGAAAACCACTCACTTTTGACCAATCTTGTTTTACTTTTGGTAAAGCTTTTACCTTTGATAAAGCATTTTACCTTTAGTAAATGATATACACACAATTTTTGGGATTGACTTTTAGATTAGGGTTTTTTGGAAAACCTAAAACACAATCTCTCTCTCTCAAACCTCACCATGGTCGAATTCTCTAAGGTCTCCCATGGAAATTTTGTTTCAAAATTTCAAGCTTGCTAGCACATTTGGAGTCAAAGAAGGTGATAGAGAAACTCACCCAAGTGTTGGAAACTCACCCAAGTGTTGGAAACACTCAACAAAGCTTGGAGCTTCCATGGAAATCAAAGAAAAGTCTTGAAATCATCCAAATTAATGTAAGTCTTCCGCAACTTATTTTTGATTTTTCACACTATAATCATGCTTAGTGATCTTGTGGCATGTCTTAAAGACTAACAAACTCATCTCAGCCGTATACTGTGAGTGGAACATTTGATTTTAACATACTTTACTTGATATTTATTTTTAGAACTTTAGATTTGAAAGTTGAATTGATAAAGTTTAATATATTTCATCCTTTTGATGATGCTTTGGAATTACTATGAGACTTTTAATGGGATCTTTTAATGATGTTTTCAATATACTTTGGTGGTTTTGAGTTTTAATTAATGATAATTTAAGATGAGTTTATCAACGAAAGATATCAGACTTTTCTTTAGATAATTGTTTATGAGATTTGGAACCTCGGCATGATGTTTTTGATTTTGGGATTAACGGATAGATAGACATGTGCACATGTAGAGATACAATAGTGGGACTAGGGGACGGTGATACGTAACGCCCCTGGATCATTTTTGTGCTCAGATGGGACATTCCTCGGTGGAGATTCTGTGACTTGGGTTTTCTATAGTAATGCCGAGTGATATAATTGAACCTGATTTCTTAAGATGTCTTATATCATGATTTTAAATTGTTCTTTACAGTATGATTTGACACATTTATGATGCAGTTTCATGATATTGTTTACTGTATTTTCATGATGAATAGTTTTATAGTCCGATATCGTTAAGTTGTTTAAATTGTCACTTATCTGTTTCAATGATTTTATTAAACAGACTTTGTTAATTATTTTATACATTTTAATATTCTTTCTTCTTGTTGTTTTAGTTCTACTCACTGGGTTTGTCAGGACTCACCCCCCACTCTCTAGTCTTTTACAGGATATAGCCTTTTTGCTGAGCCACAGTTCGTTTGCTGACCTGGGACAGATTACTGGCATTGCAGTCACGAGTGGGTCGGTTTACCAGTCGGTGTCGTACATCCATATAGGATGCAGTTTTGTTTTGTCTAATGTGGTCACTGTATTGTTACTATATATATAATATCATGTACAACAGATGATATATATATATATATAAACGTTATTATTCTTCTCATGTTTCTATAGTAGTATAAAATTTGATTACCCA
>SKCR01030384.1:0-31576 GCA_019454045.1 Zanthoxylum bungeanum | reverse complement strand
AGGATAATCTCGATAAACTATGCGAGTCGAGTTCATTGCATACGTATAATCCCTATGTTACAGACTATCCGTATTATACATGGGATATAGATGAAAACATCAAATCCATTCGGTATAATACATTCGACTTTCAATTTACGATCTCTAAATAACACTCGGAACTGATTTCCGAAGTTATACTACAGCCATGGATTTACTAGATCGTAAACACGTGAGGATGCCTATGCCCTGTACACAGGACTGACAGATCCTATCTTGATACGCACTGGATATCATGAGCATCAGTCCACACCCAACGAACAGGAGGGGGTCTGATCATGAATAGATCGGTGACGTGACTGCCATCAAAGTGTGAAGGATAACTCATATATCCCACTATGGTATCTCAAGTCGAAAGACCACTATGCTCGCTCAACTTGTGAAGATTCCTATTGACGTTGGTGTACCATCTATTAGGAAATCTTCAGTGATTCGTTCAGTGTTTTATCAAATAAACACCTATATGTCTATACGAGTCTCCCGAGACTGATAGTTCACTGGGATAAACCATCGGACCAAGTCACAATATACGACATGTACTGGTCTCAGTGGATTTTACTAACCGACCAATGTTAGTAAATCTTGACCAGTAACTTTATTTAAGGATATACATCTTATAATACGCTTCCCAATGTCAATTACAAACTACGTTGTAACTGCGCACTATATTGTAAATCGTAGGGTCTTTATCTAATATACATGTATCACTGAACCAGATTCAGTTTCGATCTAATCATAATCAGATATCTAATCGTAATTAGATCGAATAAGTGTATAAAAGACAAGGCGCTACCATTAAATTAGTAATATTATGGAAAATAGAATTGCTCGTATTTTTGAATCAGACATAAATACGATCCGGATTGGCACTCTGAGCACCAACCCTAACAAGATATGCATTAATTTCTAAATTAGTATTGATGGTATTGATAGACTTTGATTTTTACTTCGCTGTATTAACCAACTTCTACCAGCATGAAGCTTAGATTGTACAGTTGGTATTCATGGATTGTGTAGTATCAGTTATTTGAATATTATATCTACTAACATAATCATTATATAAATCAAGTAAAGTTCTTCTAACATTATCAATAATTGAAGAAACAATTATAGTCTTTCACCTAATAAAGCATACTAATTTTGTAAAATATTTTCCAAATCTTCAATTTTAAACCTTGGATCCAAAATAAAAACAACAAGATAAAATAATGGTATGTCTCTGTAATAATTAAGCCATTTTGTCATCATTGATGCAACATATTTTTTAATTGCATTTAAAAAATCGTCAATGATATTGTTAGGATCACCAAAAATATTATTAGGATAATAAAAAATATCATCAAATTCGTTACTATTATTATTAGGTTCGACTGTTATCACAACAATGTCAAGGCTTGTAATGAGAAAAATATTTGAAGTTGGATAATAAACACCACTTAAAATATTTGTAGTATCATTAAAAACTTTTAAAATCTCTAAAATTTTTGAACAAACTTCCCAATGACTGGGATATAAAACTACATCATATTGACATTGAGCAATAAATGAACATAATAAATATTTATATTCAAAACTTTCATTTAGTAAAAAATAAGAAGAATTCCAACGAATTGGAACATTACGGCCGAATTGTTTTCGGCCTAACACCAATTTCCTTACAAAAAGTACACCATTATCTTCTAATTTTAGAATATAACCAATTAAATTAATTGCTTTTTAATGGGTATAATATGAGAGTTTAAAGATTTCAAATCATTTTGTATACATAAATTCAAAATATGACATGCACATCGAATATGGAAAAATTTACCTCCCAAATTTGATTAGTAAATAGCTTTAAGTTCATTAATTGATGCAGTATTAGCCGATGAATTATCAAATTTAATAGTTAAAATTTTATGCACTAATCCATATTGCTGTAAAATATTACTAATCATTACATAAATATTATGTGCAGTGTGTGCATCATCAAAAAGTCAAAATGTAATAATTGTTTTTGAATAAATCACGAATCATCAATCCAATGATATGTCATACCATGTATGAATGTGACTGCCAATGGTCACTGCATATGTCACTACAAATTGAAACACAACCTTTAAGTTTAAAAAATAATTCCCTTAAATTTTCAATCATTTTTCTTTTACATATCATCCTAATAAGTTTACATACAGCAGGATTCAAATTTTCATGTATTAAATCATTAAAAGACGTTTTTTCACAAAAAGTAAAAGCGAAATGTTCCATGGCAATAACTTTAGTTAGATTATATTTCCATTGAGATTCATTATTAGTAGAAGAAGAAGAACTTGGACCGAAAGTAGAAAACATTGTCATTTGTGTTTGTGTTGTATCAATCCCAAACTCAACTTTATAAGTACTCCTCATATGACCCGTCATAGTTCCATACCCATCAGTGTGTTTGTAAATTTATCGACAATAATTGCAGACATAATTCTTCTCACCATTGACATCATTCACGACCAGAGTGAAATATTTTATAAACATTTCAGAACCTCGATTTCTCACTTGAATACATGAGTCGTTTCGTCGGTGATATGTTGACTGGTATCCTCAGACTCAGGATTGTTAGTGTTATGTGATGAGCTTGCCATTATAATGAAGAGATTAAGATAATAAGAGAATAAATTGATTGAATATATGAGATTTGAGAGAGTGAGAATATTAAATGATTTTGAGGTTTTGAAAAATGAGTTAAATGATTATTTATAGTGTTTTTTGATTTTTTATGATGCCTAAAATGCCCCCAAAATATGGTTGTTGGGAGAGACAAATTAGACATTTTAAAATTTATATAATAATAATAAAAATAACCGTTTACGATTTAAACCGTAACCGTTACGGTTCGAACCGGTCCAACTGCCGAATGGATTCGGTTCGGTTACGATTTATGATTTAATTGATCAACGGTTCGATTACAGTTTGAAGCCAAACGCATCAATCCAAGTGAAAATTCTGATATAAGAAAAGTAGTATCATAAAGTCCTTTCACCCAAGTGGCCCAATTAAATATAAATTTATCATAACAAAGCCAACCTATAATCACCAACCACGTCTCAAACACCCACAACACTCGTACATTTCATTGGATATTCAATCAACTTTGCACCAATTATAAGTCCCCCACTTCTTGTCTTTCTTTCAATTTAGTGATTTTAGACTTTGTCCTCACTTGTAAGACTTGAAATCTCACTCCCAACAAAAGTTTCAGGTTCCGAAAATGGCAGCTGATATGGCCCTGGTAAAACCCCTTTCCAAATTTGCCTAAATTCAGCAACATGTACTTCTCTGAGAACAAGGTTTTGTACAGTCAAAATGCAAGCAACTACAGAGCAAGCAGCAGCAACCCAAAAGATAAGCAAGAAAGCAAACAAAACTGCAATCAAGGAGACCCTTTTGACACCAAGGTTTAACACAACTGATTTTGATGAAATGGAGACCCTTTTCAATACTGAGATTTAATGATTAAAAATCATTAAAGTTATTTGTCAGATTAAAAATGAGCCTAGTATCTGAGATTTAAAAAGCATGAAATGGAGACCCTTTTCAACTTATTTATTTGTAGCATTGATTAGTGCCAAAGGTTCATGAAATTTAATGATTAAAAAGCATTCGTCAGATTAAAATTGAGCTTAGTATCTGGCAATAAAGAATTTGGTCATTTCTTTTAATTTAAAGTTACATGGCAAAGATAGTTATATCTACTATCTACGGTTGCCTTAGTGGTAAAGGCTTTAGACTTGAGTGGTTTGCTCTCTCTCAGGTGTTGGAAATGGTGAACGAGCACCATTCAATTTTTGTATGAATATTTGATATTTATACAATATAATATTATTTTATCATGGTTATTTATTTATTAATATGGTATAACTCTTACTTTTATTTATATATTGTAAATCTAAAAGTTAGATTACTCTAAGAGTTAGAGATTTCGAATTACACTCGGAACCTTATATGAAATTAGTAAAGACCCGAGAGTTACAACATATGGTGATATAGTTGTAAGAGTTGCAATTGGTGTTGAGAAATATCACGCATTCTCTCGAATATAAATTATTCATAGTCTAGATATATTGACATGGGTCAGTCATTATATTGGTAAGACTAGTGCATTGTCTATATATGTAATGGACATATGGTTTGTCTCAACAGACTGTGAGCTTAGCGGAAGTTCGTATAGAAATGCAGATATTCATTAATTAAATGTGTATTGAACAAAGTCATAAAAGATGACTAATAGATATTCCATAAAACTATCAATATTTATCTTTTCGAGTTGAGTAGTTATTGTGGTTCTTTGACTTGAGACACCACGGTGGTCTTGTGAGTAATCCTCTGTGCCTGATACCATGTATGTCAGAGACCTTTCATGGTCTGGCCTCTGGATGACTGTTAGGTATAAACCAATGCTCACGAAAATCGGTGTGTGTTAAGATGATGATTCGTCAGTCCATATGGTTGGATTATGTTTCCAGAAATTTTTCAGAGTATATTCCGGAAATCTTTTGGCCGAAAGTCGTTGAAGAAATTATTTTTTTAACATTATAAATAATATTGAAAAAGAGTTTTTCATATATTATTTATAAATGGAATATAATTATGAAAATTTATTTTGAGTAGATAAGGTTTTGACAGTATAACTATAACCTTACTCAAATTGGAGACGGTAATGACGAAGAGATTATAAATTAGCGTTTTAACCTCGACTTGTATGGTTCGACGTGTCGTGTTGTCTAGTCATGATTTGTAGGTAGACAGGCCTTCATGAAATATGTATACAAATATATGAGATATATATGTATATATATACGTAACAACCGAACGTGAGCCTAGAGAGTTCCATTATATTGAGTTTACTCGTTGAGCACTAGGGCGACGTCTCTCGTCAAATGTTGACAAAGTATTTTTTGGGTATTTAGGATTAAATTGTTTAATCCGATAATTCATGAGATGAATTGAATTAATTAATTGTATATCAAGAGTTGATATAATTTTATTGTATAATAAATGTAAATTTATTTTACATTAAATTAGTAATTATTTTGTGAATTAATTAATTGTTAAATTAATATACAATATTAATTACTTAGCTTATACAATTAATTAATTAAAGTAAATTGGATTTTTTAGTTAAAGTAACTAAATGATTAATAAAAGGTAACTTCGTTTGCTTTATATTAAAGTTGGTGAGATTTTTTTTTAACTATAGTTAAGTTGCTTTTTGATATATGTGGTGTAGATAAAAGATGTTTTCTTACCATAGTTAATTAAATTACTTGATTTAGTTTTGTTTTTCTTTAATTTTAATGGTAAAACAAAAGCAATTTTTTTTTGAACAAAAAGAAGCCCTGCCGTGAAGATTAAAAAAAAGGGGGGGGACAAGTCAACTCACTTCTTTTTTTCTTCTTACACTCTCTCACAGCCAAATTAAAAAGAAAAGAAGAACCACACCCCTTTGTTTTAAGCTACTGCCGTGAGTTTGAAGATTAAAAAGGGGCTGAGTTTTCTTTGTTTTTTGTTCATCAAAATCAAGCCAAAAATCTCACCATAATTACCCAAACCTTGTTTCAAGTCCATACAATTAATCTTTAAGAGTTAGGGGTTGATTTATGTTCTTGAAACTTAGATTTTTCCCTAGGATTTTAAGAGTTAAATTGTGGAAAATTTTGTTGCCACTCTTGAGTGATCAAACCACCTTTTGATCACCAAGATTTGTTCATTGAGTTGCTTATTTGGTGGAGTTTGAAGAAGTTCAAAAAATTTGGAGAAAGCTCAAAGCTTGGAAGATTTGGAAAAGCTTGAAGGAAATGATCAATTGGCAAAGCTTGTTGGTACATTTAAATTGTCAATTTATTTGTTCAATTTGTTGATTATTTTAGTTGAGAAAAATTGTTGTGGAAGTATTGGATAAATTGAAAGCATGTATGTGAGGAAATGAAGCATTAAAGTGTATGGAAAAATTAATGTATAGTTGATAGATTAATTTTGTATGCTTTGATTATTTTTTCAAGTGTTGGAAAATAATTTTTATGCTTGGATTAAATTTGTCAAGTGTTGATAAATTTGTTAAAGTGTTAGAAATATTTAATTGAGCTTATGGTAATTTTCTTTAATTGCATAAAAAATTGGTAATGTTGTTTAGTGCATTGGAATATTTAAATTTGTAATTAAAAATTTTGTACACTGTTTTTGTTTCTGCCGAATATAAATAAAAAAAATGTTTTTATTTTCGTTCGGGATTTGATCTCGGGCGGGTTCCGCTGCGCTCGGTTTTGCCGTTCCTCACTCAACAAGTGGTATCAGAGCGACACGTGCTTCTAATTGTTCATATTCCTTACAATTTTTCTCAATGTTATAAAATGCCCATGCATACATTCAATTATGAATTACATGTTTTAGGCATTTTTGGACATGCATACATTTTATATATTTGTATGCATTTGACTTTGGAAAAATCTCTACACTAGATCATTAAGTGTCATTATTTTAGTTGAAAATGTGACATGGTCCGGCTTGTCTATACGGTGTTAGTGAAACCATTGTGATTATTCCCAATATTTCTAAAACGTGAGGGATTTGTTATAATGTTTTGTACTATTCTGGTTAAGCATGAGATGAGTCGAATTTAAGAGAAAATATTATCCAATATTGCTAAAGCGTGAGGTTAATATTAGTATTTTACTTTCGGCAATAGACAAGTTGATCTAAAAAAATTGAACTATCCAATATTGCTAAAGCGTGAGGATGATATTCGATTTAGGACCAAATGTAAGAGTTGCATGAGATGCAATTGACAATAGCTGTCTACCTTCTCGAATTTACAAAAGTCAATATTGCTAAAGCGTGAGATTTACGTAAATGTCAAGAAGGATCTACTTTGCTTTGTGAGATTTAAGAGTTAAATTTCCGTATTCTTGTTTGTAGAGATTATAAAGAATATGTAAGACATTGCGATGACACTTTATAGAAAAAGTAAATCCATATTCTATTTAGTGTTTTTTATCATGATATTTAAATATTAATTTCTGCTTTATTTTATCCTTGTGTAGATAGAATGTCTGTGTCGAACCCGCTTTCATGTATACTTGATACGCATAAGCTCCAGGGTGCTGTTAAATATAATGTTTGGCTTATGAATCTCCGTATTCTTTGCCAAGTGGAGCAACTTGAATATGTTCTAGATCCTCCAATTCCCGCAAAGGGTTTCAGATGATGATTTAGATGAAGAACGTGAGACGTTCATCAAATGGAAAGATGATGATCGGAAAGTCCGGTCATACATCTTGGGATCTATGGTGCCGGAACTATAGAGGAAGTATATGCCGATGCCTGATTCTGGATCCATTTTGATGCATATGAAAGAACTATTCAGTGATCGACCACAGGTAGAGATGCATAGGGTGGCTGTTGAGCTTTTTCATACCTTCCTCCCGGAGGGAAAACCTGTTAGCCCACATGTGATGAAGCTAATAGATTGTATTGAAGAGCTCGAAAGGATGGATATTCATATTGATAACCGCCTCGGGAATAGTGTGATTCTCGCATCTCTTCTTAAGTCTTTCAAGGACCTTATCGTTAACTTTAACATGCATAAGATGCTTCCCACATATTCTGAGTTGCACAATATGTTGATGACAGCTCAAGATGACATGAATAAGAATAGTTCTACTTTCATGGTCACTGGTGCTTCTTCTTCTGGACCTTCTCAGGCTTCTCAAAAGCCGGCTGGGAAGAAACAGGAAAATAAGAAGAAAGTTAAAAGTAAAGGTCCAAAGGTTGCTTCCGTATGGGTTTTTAAGCCAAAGGTGAAGACAGATGTTGCAAAAGGAAAATGTTTCTACTGCGACATGCTTGGACACTGGAAACGGAACTGTTCGAAATATTTAGCCTCTTTGAAGAAAGCTCCCTCAGGTATTTGTTTTCCTATTATTGACATTACACTTGCTTTTGATTCTAGTTCGACTTGGGTGTTAGACACCGCTTGTCCCTCTCACATTTGCAATTCGTTGCAGGATCTGAAGGAAACTAGAAGATTGAAGCCGGGAGAGATCCAGCTGCGAGTAGGGAATTTAGATTCTCTACAAGTTGAAGCAGTAAGAATTTTGTTTTTGAAACTCTCGGATGAATGTAATATTAAACTTAATAACTGTTATTTTGTGCCGACTATGATACGACAAATCATCTCACTTCCTGTACTTGACAGCGAAGGATTTCATGTAAATATTAAAGATGGTCTTTTAAATTTATATGATAATGTGAATGTTTTGCTTATTTCATGTCTCATGGTAGATGGTCATTACATTCTTACCAAAAATCGTGATGTCTTTAATATAGAGAAATCTAAAAGGAAAAGATCGGGTGAAATAAATAACACAGAACTTTGGCATATGAGTGATTATGTCATATAGGCATAAAAAGCATAACCAAACTAGTTAAGGATAGTGTGATATCGGATCTAACCATAGAACCTTTATCAGTTTGTGAATATTGTATTCAAGGTAAAATGACCAAATCCTAATTTAGTGGTGTTGGACACCGAGCTAATGATTTATTGGAACTTGTACATTCCGATGTATGTGGTCATATAAATCATGCTGCCATGGGTGGGTTTCAATACTTTGTAACTTTTATCGATGATTTGTCACGATATGGTTATGTGTTTCTTATGAAACACAAATCAGAAACTTTTGAAAAGTTCAATGAATACCGATTTGAAGTATAGAAACAAACCGGAAAACTCTTGAAATGCCTTCGATCAGATCGGGGCGGTGAGTACATGAGCAGTGAGTTCGTGAGTTATTTAAAAGAGAATGAGATTCTGACCGACGTAAACACACACGTATAACGCAAGCGTACGTATCGTTCAAGTAGTATAAAAAGTATCGATCCCACGAGGACTTAATATCTAAACTATTAATTTTATGAAGTCAAATGATTACTAATATCTAACGGATTGATTGATTGATTTGAAATGGTGACGATTCTAAATTTAAAAACAAGTAAATAAGATTGTCGAAAGTAGGTTTTAAGAAAATTCAATATACTAAAAACTATCTAGGGTTGTGATTTCATTTAATATCATTTTAAAGATGAAGTGGTTATCTTAAAGTTGGGTAATATATTGATTTATTAACCTGGAACACTAAATTATGTAAAAGCCTCTTCCAATGGTCAATTACAAATACCTAGTATAATCCAATTGAACCATATGTCTATGTCAACCAAATTACCTAGATTCATTAAGATTAAGTTCCAATTAAGGCTACCCCCGCCCGACATGTATATTCCTATCCTGTAAGGAAATCTATTAAAGGGTTATCTATCCTCAAGGAAGATCGTGGGCTATTGAGTCTGAGGTCTTAAACTTAAAATCCCTATGTCTAGTTCATTTTAAGTTTACCTAATCAATTTTATTAATGGGCAGTTAATTAAAAAGCATTAAGATTAAGACTCAATAAATAAATCTTTATATTACCCAACTATAATCTAACCCCTTATAAACCGGTGATATTAGAATTCATCACAACCCTAGATAACTTATTTAGTTACAACACATAACTAGGGCTGGTAAAAACTTGAAAATAAAAGACATGAAGTACAAATGCGGTAAAGTAAATACTGAAAAGTAAATTAGAATAAATAAAATGCTAAGGTAAAAGGAATTACTTTTACTACTTCTAATTTAGATATCTCCCGTAAAATAATATATAAACTTGTGATAATATTACCAACCGACCAATCTGGCGGTATCCTGATTAAGTCAAATTAAGTCCAACCAGCCATTAAGGCGGTAATATTTGTCCATAAATCAGCCATAAAGGTGGAACCAAAATTAAATTACCAACCGACCAATCTGGCGGTATCCTTGATTAGTCAGGTTTAAACAAGATTAAAATTAAATTACCAACCGACCAATATAGCGGTATCATTTTTAAGTCAAATTTTAAATAGTGAATTGTTTGGGCCAAATTTGGTCCAGGGGCAACTTCGTCCTTTTATTTCAGGCCCAAGCTTCTACCTCAAAAGGAAGCCCCAATGTTTAAAGCATATAGAGGCCTAGAGATTCATAAGCCTAAGCCCAATGAGACGTCACGTGCTCAAAGCGTTATCGGGGCTCACCCTACTTCAGTCCACATAACTCCCATGCTCATAAATGCCATTCACAACACATCCGTTCCAACTTCAACGCAGTAATAACTCATCATAAAGTTGACTGTTACCATGATCCAACAGACGATTAATCAAAAGGCAATAAAGGCACACGTTACAGTAGCATGAATATATAAGGAACAAAGCTCCAAGAGGAAGGGGGATGGACCGTCTAGCTCTCCTACCCACAGCTTTGGGACATCCTCAAGCTCACCACACCTTCGACTGACCGCCCTCACGGCACCCTACGAAGCTCAAAGTAGTATCCAACCTTAGACTTCCCACTTTCTAACTCCTTAATACCTTCACTGACTTGAGCGTCGGAGTGCCCCCGGCACCCACCACACCGGTGGGCAGTACTCCCGCTCACTCTACATCTCTGTTTTGCAGGATCGCTAGTGCCCCTCTCTACAAATTCTCGATTGTGGACCTCGGGCGAAAACCAGCGTCTACAATTTGGCGCCCACCGTGGGGCCCTAGCGATTCATAGCAAACAAAGTTCTCTCCATCTACGATCTTGTCAAACATTCATCCTCGTGTGGCGTCACGCGACGAGAAAACATCAGAAGGCATAAATGAATTGCCGTCAAATTCAGACTATATTCGACTAGAGTCCCGTGGACCAACATCAGGAGCAAGACGCATCCTTTCAATGGAACCAATCTCATTACCATTCACTTCATGTAATGGAGTAATGTAATTTGCATAAGGATTGTCTCGGTCGACAGTTTCCGGGTGAAGACTGGGCATGGACATCCCTATCAACCTTGCCAGGTATGGCTTACACTTTTTAAGAATGTCTCAGTTGACAACACTAGGGTATAAGGCTTATAGTAGGTGTTATAGTCTGATACTTGTTATGGGTGTCCCAGTCGACATTATAATTTAAAACTAGGTAATTGTAATGAATGACACAATCGACATTTTCAATGTATGACATAAGACTTGTTAGGAATATCCCAATCAACAATACTACACACAGCTTATCACACTTGACATTAAATGATAGTTTAGTATTTAGCAAAGATTTCACTTGACACTCCACGTACGAGACCTGACACTTGTTTAAAATCTCATTCGACATGAGATAGAATAAGGCTTAGCTTGACTGGGGTACCGTTAGACAAACAACTTCACGCATATGATTTACTATACTACGTGGGATGGTTGTTATCTCCCCAGACCACATGAAAGGTTAGTCATGCCCTCCAGTCGACATGAAATGATTATTTCCTATTTTCTATATGAAGTGTGTGAATTATCATTAGCTTCAAACTGCATAGGAAAACCTTAATCATATCTAGTAGAAATAAGAACTTTATAGGCCTTAATTAGGTTCAGTCGACCTCTCTCGGGTCTTGTAGAGTGAGGGGTAAAGATCCTCAAGGTATCTCATTAGGCCCAGTCTACCATAGTCTCACGGACCTTTATCAAGTCTTGTAGAGTTGAGACTGTATGGACTTTTACTAGGTCCATTCGACTGAAGTTTGAAATACCTACATAAGGTCTTGTAGAGTGGAGACTCTCGTAGACCTTATCTGGTTCATTCGGCCGTCGACTCATGAATCAAGTGCCGTCAACTGAAGACTCTCATGTACCTTTATATGGTATGGTGGAGTGAAGATTTTCTTGAACCTTTACCGGGTCTGGTCGGCTGTAGACTCACTTGGGAAGCCATGTGATTGGGGTGACTCGAAATAAAGACACGACTGAATGAAGACTACTGAACGAAATAGAAACTCACGCGCCACATGTCAGGCATGAGCTTGTTGAGTAGTCCCACATCGATTATTTTGATGGAAGGCGGAAGAATGAAGATCCACGGACTGAAGGTTCAGACTTCATTATGTTTACTTTCGAATAATCATATTAATCGCCTGATGCTCCTGGAAAGATGTGTTGTTCCAAAAGGCTACCAAAATCAAATGAATCAGGATCTTCATCTGCCTTGTTGCTGCTGGTTTGCCGCTGACCCCTTGAAACCAATCAAAAGAATTGCTCACTTCCATGATTTCGTGGTCCATATTTGTACTCACTTCAAAATGTTTGGCTCGGCGAGTTTGTTTATTAGTAGAATTCTGTGCAATGGTTAGGCTTGCAAAATCATTCCAATCACTTCAACGTGCTTCGACTGGGCTGATACGACAGAATTGGAACTACAAAATTGATCGTGTTGAAACCAGTCATTCGGTCAAGATCCGTAAGAAATTGTACCTTATTTTATCTTTTCCATATCTCCAAACTTCATGCATTTGGCCAGCAAAATCAACCGAGGACCCCACAATTGGATCGACCGACTTGGATTCCTCTTAACTAGTTCCAGCATCAATAGATTGCAAAAGTTAAAAATGCATGGCCCCAAGAAGATTGCAAGCTATCCAGAGTTCAAAATACCTTCTAATCCCCATCAAGCTCCATGTGGCTGTTGAAGGAAATTCATTTGACAAAGGGAACCCCAAAAGAAAACCAAAATTGAGATAATACAACACCTGTACTGCCCAATGACATGGTCCACTCGACAAAAGTTCTCTGCAATGCTGTCACAAACGGTCGAGTGGGAACCTGTTAAGTTTATGTTCGGGAGTGTCTGTGTTCGTTGTTGCGTTTCCTAGGCAATATGAGACACGACATATTCACTTGGCAGCCCCTCTTTGCAACAATCGGTGTGGGATATCTAGTCAAAGTCTTAGGCTTTTGGGTGCTTCAATCCCCTGGTTTGTCAATTGGCTCCAGTTAGAGATGTGAGAATTGATTTTCCTTTTGATGATTGCTACTCCCCTCCTGAAATTAGCTGTTGTGGTTGTTTCTCGTGGTCCGACTATACCAGTGCCTTTCGATCACGCACCTGTCAATACCACCAAGTTTGTAGATCAAGCGTCTAGTAGTTGTGAACTTCTCAGAGTCGACAAGGCCAATGACGACAATGTTGATGAAACTGAGAGGGGGTATGGGAGAGAAATCAGACCCCATTTGATTACGTGACCAGGTGAAGATCGCTAATAGATCCAGCGAATAAGGCCCCAGCTGATTCAACAGCTCGTCAAAATGACGCCTCAATGTTTAGACTTTCTACAAATACATGATGTCGACTGGTTGAGATCCCTAGTTTATGTTCCAGCTTTATAAACATGACAGAGTCTCAAGATTTATCAACGTCGACTTGCCGATGACCGAAATCATTCAAAAATTGACTGACATAAAGCCATTCAGTAAATCAATTTAATTCACCAACTTGGAATCTTGAGCAATCTCAATCGACTTGTAGTTGGAAGCCTGAGGGCCGGGGTCTCTTTCCTGAAGTTATGCTTTGTCCTACTGAGAGTCGAAAACTGATGCGAGAATTGATTTACATTGGTGGCTTGGTAGCGTTGGCTTTTCCCAATCATTTTCGTCAGGTCAACAAAACGACAAACCTTGAGGCACCATTGTGGGAAACCTTGTCACAACATGTTCTTGGAGACTGGACTACACGAGCTTCAGGATCTTCAAAAGCTGCTTGAGGAATCCGAGTGCAAGATCCACTCCCATCAAAAGACCTTCCATGGTATGAACAGTGCCCGATTTCATCAATCCAATCTTTCGACAACAAGTCAAGTTTATGGGGGCACTTGACATCAATAGCAACCCATTCGCTAAAATTTTGGTCAAGCCAAAGAACCAAGTCTCTCACCAGAACTTGGCTTTTGTATCTTCCTTCATTTTGGCAGCTAATGCCTATCTCTCCCCCAAATGGACGATTTTCGACCCCTAACAATTGAAGTGTCAAGGGCTGATTTACATGATGGAGTTTTTTTTTTTGGCTCTGTTTTGCATGTGTGGGCCTGACGTGAGCTGCTTGGATGAGTGATTTGGCACCTTCGTTTGGGCTTTTGGACAGATTGATATGGGCCGATGCAGGAATGTTGTGGGGGTGGACTTTCGGTTCATGCACTATAGGTGAACTGGGCTTTCGGTTCCCCTATCTGAGTGGGTTTCCTGCTTGCAGGCCGTTGTTGGAGTTTATTAAGCTAGCTTGGGGGCGTAAGTTGGATCCACAGACGCTGTGATTATGTTTTGGGCTTCCTGGCGGGTTTGGGCTGGCAGACCCACATGGATTCCTTCAATTCGTTGGCGACGCGAGAGGTTGAAAATATCTCATTCGCAGAGTATACATAGACTTCGTTCCCGTTGCCAGTAAAGGTGGGCCCTAGGTGTAGGCCTGTATGCTTCATTCTGCATGATAGGTCCCTCAGCATTGGTGATAGGAGCGGTACTTCTTTCTATGTTGCAAAGTATGTAAGCACTAAGGTGAGGCCCATTTGGTAATATGCTCGGCTCATTTGGACTTGTCTTCATCTACATGGTTGGATTATCACCATATGTTGTCCTCATTCGACACTAGTAAGACAGCCGCATGCCAGTCTACTTACAAGGCTTATAGTGACAGATTGGTGTCGAACACTGGCGTGTCTTGATGATAAGTGAACAATTGGTTGGTAAAAGATTCGACAGAAAGAATTCAGTGGCCTATCCAACATTTGGGCCGAGGGTCAAAGCATATAAATTATTCTCTTTCTCAAATATTCTATACTCAGGAATACCCTTTAAAGTCAGCTTTTGTCTAGAATTGATACCATTTATCGAGAGAAATCCTTTCGACACAACCAAAATATTTGTCGAATGAAGTTATTTCTTAATTTATTGAGCCTACAGCAACGAGTGGGCTGGCTTCATGAGGCTTGGGCTGCGAGCGCATGTTGTAGTAACACTTGACCACTAACCTTAGTTCAGGTGACGGGAGAAACATGACGAGTCAAGACATGGACTACACATGTCTTGTGATTTATATTCTGAACCTTCATTTGGTTCAGTCGACCGGGGACATCTCCCATGGACTCATGTCGAGTCAAGTTATAGACATGGATTACACATGTCGTATGAACTATACATTCCTGGACTCATCAAGTCCAGTCGACCGGGGAAATCCCCCATGGACTCATGTCGAGTCAAGTTATTGACATGGATTACACATGTCGTATGAATTATACATTCCTGGACTCATCAAGTCCAGTCGACCGGGGAAATCCCCCATGGACTCATGTCGAGTCAAGTTATTGACATGGATTACACATGTCGTATGAATTATACATTCCTGGACTCATCAAGTCCAGTCGACCGGGAAATCCCCCATTGACTCATGACGAGTCAAGTTATTGACATGGATTACACATGTCGTATGAATTATACATTCCTGGACTCATCAAGTCCAGTCGACCGGGAAATCCCCCATGGACTCATGTCGAGTCAAGTTATTGACATGGATTACACATGTCGTATGAATTATACATTCCTGGACTCATCAAGTCCAGTCGACCGGGGACATCCCCCATGGACTCATGTCGAGTCAAAGTTATAGACATGGATTACGCATGTCGTATGAATTATGTATTCCTGGACTCATCAAGTCTAGTCGACCGGGGACATCTCCCATGGACTCATGTCGAGTCAAGTTATAGACATGGATTACACATGTCGTATGAATTATGTATTCCTGGACTCATCAAGTCCATTCGACCGAGGACATCCCCCATGGACTCATGTCGAGTCAAGTTATAGACATAGATTACACATGTCATATGAATTATACATTCCTGGATTCATCAAGTCCAGTCGACCGGGGACATCCCCCATGGACTCATGTCGAGTCAAGTTATAGACATAGATTACACATGTCATATGAATTATACATTCCTGGATTCATCAAGTCCAGTCGACCGGGGACATCCCCCATGGACTCATGTCGAGTCAAAGTTGTAGACATAGATTACACATGTCGTATGAATTATATATTCATGGACTCATCAAGTCCAGTCGACCGGGGACAACCCCCGTGGACTCATTTCGAGTCAGTTGTAGACATGGTTTACACATGTCGTATGACTTATACCCTCCTAGCCTCAGCAAGTCCAGTCGACCGGGGACATCTCCCAAGGACTCATATCAAGTCAAGTTGTAGACATAGAATACACATGTCGTATGACTTATATCCCGACCTTCATCTGATTCGGTCGACCGGGTACTTTTCCAATGGCTCTTGTAGACCCAAGTTGATAACTTGTCATTCGTTTGGTTCAATCAGTAGGCAGCATCAACGCTCGATCACACCAACGTAATATGGCATCGTCCCAGACAACCCATGCGTCAAGTACTCTCCAAGCCAATGACTCCTTGACTTAGAGAGTAGGGGACAAACTGTTTGGGCCAAATTTGGTCCAGGGGCAACTTTGTCCTTTTATTTCAGGCCCAAGCTTCTACCTCAAAAGGAAGCCCCAATGTTTAAAGCATATAGAGGCCTAGAGATTCATAAGCCTAAGCCCAATGAGACGTCACGTGCTCAAAGCGTTATCGGGGCTCACCCTACTTCAGTCCACATAACTCCCATGCTCATAAATGCCATTCACAACACATCCGTTCCAACTTCAACGCAGTAATAACTCATCATAAAGTTGACTGTTACCATGATCCAACAGACGATTAATCAAAAGGCAATAAAGGCACACGTTACAGTAGCATGAATATATAAGGAACAAAGCTCCAAGAGGAATGGGGATGGACCGTCTAGCTCTCCTACCCACAGCTTTGGGACATCCTCAAGCTCACCACACCTTCGACTGACCGCCCTCACGGCACCCTACGAAGCTCAAGGTAGTATCCAACCTTAGACTTCCCACTTTCTAACTCCTTAATACCTTCACTGACTTGAGCGTCGGAGTGCCCCCGGCACCCACCACACCGGTGGGCAGTACTCCCGCTCACTCTACATCTCTGTTTTGCAGGATCGCTAGTGCCCCTCTCTACAAATTCTCGATTGTGGACCTCGGGCGAAAACCAGCGTCTACATGAATATATTATTTTTAAGGGAGATTAATCTAAATAGCAATAGTAAAAGAATTACCTTTCACCCTAGCTGGGGAAGTTACCTCCTCATGGTGAATAGTAAAAACTGTAAAAAGTAAAGAAAGTAAATTACTATTATTACAAAAGTAATTAAAATTTAATTACAAAACTTAAATTAAAGACACTAGAGAGAGAAACTCCCTATTTACATCAAAGAAAGGAGAGAGAATGATACAACAAAATCTGAAATCTTGAGCTGAATTTATAGGCCTCGGTGGGCTTCCAGCGTCGCGACGCCAAGGCCTTTGGCGTCGATACGCCAGCTGCAGTCGACGTGGCATGCTCTGGTTTTGACACGTGGCAATTTAGATAAGAAGATAAGGCGACACGTGGCGAGGCGGCTAAGAGCTCAATTATTATGCTGACGTGGCGCTGACGTGGCAAGGCGGCTGAGATCAATTGTCAGCACCGTAGGATTGCGATACGTGTCACGGCGTGATTGGCTTATGATGACGTGGCATGTTGACTCGGTTGACCTGCTGACGTGGATGATGACGTGGCAAGACGCGTGATAGAGTTGACTCGTTGACCGGATGATGTGGCGACACGTAGGATGACACGTGGAACACGTGGAAATAGTAATTGTCGGCACCGTAGGATGATGACATGTGGCACGACGCACGTTAGTAGATCGACTGTGATGGTGACACGTGGCACGGCGCATGTTAGCAAAGTCAAACTTCTCAAATTCTGACCCGTTGACCCGGTGCACATTAGCATGCCTTGGTGCACGTTAGGCGTCGCGACGCCAAGGGTTGGGCGTCGCGATGCGGGAAATTACCAAAATGCCTTTTTCGTCCAATTTTCACTGTTTTGGCCCAAATCACCTCCAGAATGTCCTGAAACTTTATTTATCTACAAAATAACACAAAACACATCAAAATATTCACAAAACTCAAGAAACTATATAAAATATTAAGTTAAATGAGTGGGAAATAGTGATAGATTTACCACTCATCACACCCCCAAACCTAACATTTTGCTAGTCCTCGAGCAAAACATAATATAAAATAACATAACATAAATTAATTAAGCCACTTTCGTAGGGATCACGGTTGCATTTAGCGTATGCAACAAGCCTTTAAACCCCTAGATGTCCATAGTGGACGAGTTGTAGTCTCGTGAGGGTTTACAAAAATGATACCCACAAACATTTTACACAAGTAAAAAGGTAGTAAAACTAATGCACAAAAAAGTAAAAAGACAAGCGAAAAGAGAATAAAGAAGTTCGTAACTAATCAGGTGAAACTTCTACTCCAAGTTACTAGTTGTTTTGTTTCATTCTAAATTACCAAATAAGTAAATTCTTCGATCATTTTTACCATTTTTCATATACATAGCCAACATAATATTAAACAACTCATTTTTTCCCACAGCAGTCATAAGTGCAGTTGATAAGAGTAATATTTTTGTCTTAAAGTTCTATCAGATTTCACACCTTTTTGTAGCAATGGAATAATTTTTTCTCATTTTTCTGATTTTTTCTTTGATTTTTTTCTTTTCTATTTTTATTTATATACAATATCTTCCATCTATGTAACGAGTGTTAGGTCGGTGGCTCCCAAACCAGTTGGCTTTAGGGCACCAGGTGTTAAGACACCCCTACAGACTTAATTACTCAGACTTCAGATATATATATTTTTGCAGCATCTTTGATCCATGTAGCGAGCTTTGGGCCAGTGACTCCCAAACCAGTTGGCTTTAGGGCACTAGGTGTTAAAACACCCTTACAAACTTAATAACTCAGATCTCAGATTTTATTTATTTTTTTTTTTACTCCATCACTTTTTGAGATGCTTCCTCCGATTAAACTAGAGCACTGAATATTACAAACTTTTCAATTTTAGCTAATGTCCGTATGTTTCCATGTATGTTGATAATACCTGTCAACTGAGCATATGAAGATTCATTTTAGTCAGTGTTATGGAGAATTCACAAATTAAATAATTTAAAAGGAAATAAACAAAAATTAATTTGTTTCGAAATAGGTTTGAGATATGTCTCAGGAGTGGAAACTCCTTACTCGGCTATCCTTTACCAATTTCACTTTTTTAGTCAAAACACAAAAACGCAAAATATTTTTGTAATTTTTTGAAAAATTTTCAAATTTTTCTTTGTATTTTTCGAAAAATTTTGGACTAAAAATAAAAACAACATACAAACTAAAAACAATGTACTAATTAACTAATTCCCTCCCCCAAACCTAAATGAGACATTGTCCCCAATGTCTTAAACAGTAGAAGAAGAGTTTAGAAAATATACCTGGTTAGCTGAAAATCTACAGGAATTTAAAGGTTAAGATCCAGATTAATCTGACACCTCTTACCACGATCGTCATCAGACCAATTTATCTTTGAAAGAATAGGGTAAACTCGTGGTTCATAGGCTATGAGTTAGTGTATTAGATCCGGAGCAGTTCTGGCAGTAAAGATGAGTTCTTTTAAAGGTTTTGACACGAACCCATTTCTCCGAGCATCATCAAGAAACACACAAAAAAAATCATAAAATCCATCAACGTTGAGCAGTCCAATTGGTTTCTGGTGTATGTTCAGGTTCGCCCAAGATAGCACAATAAAAATTTCCTCCATGTACCCAAGCCACCTGGCAAAGCAATAAAAGCATTAGCACAGTTAATCATTTCTACCAAACGTTCAGACATACCTGGCACGATCAGTTCCTCTCCGTTTGATAGTTCAATAAGATTTGCCTCTGCCAAGGGTTTTGGGATGATTCACAAAACGTGACTGCCTCCTTCCTGTACGGCCTTTGAAACGATCCCCATAAGTCCAAGATTTCCTCCGCCATATATTAAGTGCATATTCCTTGCAGCTAAGACTCGACCCAATTCCTGTGCTGCTTCTACTTATTGTGGTTTAGTACCAACACTACTACCGCAAAACACACAGATGTTTTCAACTCGTCTTCTTGAAGTGGCTTCCATGTTTTACTCTGTATGTCTTCAAAAGTGCAATGATGAGTTGAATTTATAACACCTGAAAAGGGTGAGTAAAATAATAGCACTAGTACCTGCCAAATGACAATTATTAGTTAAACAAATCGTGATAGTAAAAAAGGTCTGGATCTTGTCGGAGAAAATAAAACAAAACAAATTACAATTATTAGGAAAAGACAAAGAGATATAATATTTACAAGAAAAGTAGCAGCTTGATCGACGCCTATGCGTCAGTGACAAGCTTCCCATCCAATTTTCTTATAAACTGGCAAAAAGGTCTTTTTGAGTCAGATTCCCGAGACTTAACAGTTGTCTTTCTTTTTGAAATTGTGTATGTAATTTACGAAAGGCTATGTGAACATATCCACTGGGATGCGTCTCAAGAGTCGAAGATATATCATCTAAAGACTCCTTACTCAAGCCATCCCTAATGAATTTAATTTTGTCTTTGCGATTATCAGACACCATTCCTAAAGAACGACAACGAGTATTGCAATTCCATCGTGCACATTTGTAACAAACACTCATTTGCTTAGCTCTACGTTTCTTTGCATAGGTGCTTCTTCCAAAACCAGGCAGATGTGAAATAAAAGAGTCAGAAGACTCACCTACCAATCGGACCCGTGCTTCAATTACCCAACGAATATCATTAGGAACACCGTGAATTGTTAGTAACCTCATCCATTCCAAGCGAGCTTTGTAGACTTCTTCATCATAGATTTTTGAGGGAGAGAAGGAAATTGCTTGTGAAGATTTGTGAGAGCTTCTTCCATCTTGAAATGACTTAATCTGCAAAAACTAAACACACAAAATTAAATAAATCACACCAAATCACAATATATACACAAATTGCATGGGTTGCCTCACTACGAGCTCTAAGTTTTAAAGTCGTCAGCTAGACTTTTACTTCTCGAACGTTAGACTGGATCTGAAAGTGTGACACTTTCTTTTTGTCGCTTAAATGATTCTCCTCAGTAGTGTTTGACACGCTGACTATTAACCTTGAATGGGTTGTTGGTGTTAGGATCCAGTAACTCAACAGCTCCATAAGGTAAAACCTGAGTGATCACAAATGGACATGACCACCTAGATTTCAACTTTCCAGGGAAAAGTTTCAACCTCGAGTTGTACAACAACACTGCTGCCTTAGTTCCAACTGTCTGTGAACTATTTTTCGGTCATGCCATTTCTTTGTCTTTTCTTTGTATATCTGGCATTCTCATAAGCATGTAGGCGAAATTCCTCCAATTCGTTAAGTTGGTGAAGTCTTTTCTCTCTCATGCAGCTTGTGAATCAAAATTAAACTTCTTCAGTGCCCAATACGCCTTGTGCTCAAGCTCAACTGGCAGATGGCACACTTTCCTAAACACCAATCGATATGGGGACATACCAATGGGTTGTCTTGTAAGCTGTCCTGTAGGCCCATAATGCATCATCTAGTTTTGTTGACCAGTCCCTCCTTGTTGATCCAACAGTTTCTTTCTAGGATTCTTTTGATTTCCCTGTTTGAAACCTCAACCTGTCCATTTGACTGTGGATGGTAAGCTGTGGAAACCTTGTGAGTAACTCCGTATTTGGATAGGAGTGCATCGAAGTATCTGTTGCAGAAATGAGAGCCACCATCACTGATGATTGCACGAGGTGTTCCAAACCGAGTGAAAATATTCTTTTTCAGAAATTTGATCACGACTTTTGAATCATTGGATGGCAGTGCAATTGCTTCGACCCATTTGGAAACGTAGTCTACAGCAACCAAGATGTACAGGTTTCCGAATGATGGAACAAAGGGTCCCATGAAATCAATACCCCATACATCGAATATTTTCACTTCTAGAATGTTTTGCAACGGTCCTTCGTTTCTCCTGGAAATATTTCCCATTCTCTGGCACCTGTCACATTGAAAAGCAAAAAGATAAGCATCTTTAAAAAGAGTGGGCCAGAACAAACCTGATTGTAGGACTTTGGCTGCAGTTTTGTTTCCGCTGAAGTGTCCGCCATATGGTGATGAATGACAGTGTGTAAAACAATGTTGATTTCCTCCTGTGGAACACATCGTCTCAGTAGTTGATCAGCACACCGTTTGAACAGGTACGCTCGTCCCAGAAATCTGCTTGACTTCTTTGAAGAACTTCTTCCGTTGCTGAGTTGTCCATTCCAACGGCCATTTTCCTGACACAATGTAGTTGACATAGTCAGTATACCAAGGGGACTTCTTGTTGTTTTATGGCAAAAAGCTGTTCATCTGGAAAAGTTTCTTTGATTGACAAATCTTTGTCAGCTGTGTTTCTCCATTCTCGAGCATCGATAGATGATCTGCCACTGATTCTCTGTTCCTTTCCTGTCTCTAATCTCCACGTCAATTCTTGCAGAAGAAGTATCCAACGGATCAATCTGGGTTTGGCATCTTTCTTGTGATCAGATATTTGATTGCTGAATGATCTGTGTAGACCACCACTTTGGGACCCAACAGATAAGAGCGGAATTCGTCAAAAGCGTACACAACTGCGAGCAACTCCTTTTCGGTGGTTGTGTAGTTGAGTTGAGCTTCATTTAGAGTTCTGCTGGAGTAGTAAATGGTGTGGAAAATCTTTGCTTTACGTTGTCCCAAAACTGCACCTAAGTAAAATCACTAGCATCGCACATCACTTCAAATGGAAGGGTCCAGTCTGGTGCTACAATGAGGGGGGGGATACAGCTTCTGTTTAAGATTCAAAAGCTTCCTGGAATTCTTGGTGAAGTGAAAGGCACATCCTTCTCCAGAAGATTGCAAAGAGGTTTAGCAATCTTGGAAAAGTCTTTGATAAATCTCTCTGTAAAACCTACATGTCCAAGAAAACTTCGAATACCTTTTACTGATGTTGGTGGAGGTGAGGTAGTTTTTTAATTGTCTCTATCTTTGCTTTGTCTACTCAATCCCTTTTGTGAGATCCGGTGTCCAAGAACAATGCCTTCTTGCACCATGAAATGAATTTCTCACAGTTGAGTACCAGGTTTGTATCTTCGCACCTTTGTACCACTGTTCTAAATTTTGCAAACAATGGATCAAAAGAATCTCCAAATACAGAAAATTCATCCATGAAAACCTCCATACTCTACTCCAGCATGTATGAGAATATGGCCATCATGCAACGATTGAAATGTGGCAGGGCCATTACATAGTCCAAATGGCATCTTACGAAAAGCCAAAAGTACCATAGGGACATGTAAATGTGGTTTTCTCCTGATCTTCTGGGCGATGGCAATCTGATTGTATCCTGAATATCCGTCCAGAAAGCAATAGAACTCATGTCCTGCCTAGTCTGTCTAACATCTGGTCAATGAATGGTTGCGGAAAATGGTCCTTTCTCGTGGCTTTGTTCAGTTTCCTGTAGGCCATGCATACTCTCCATCCAGTCACTGTTCTTGTTGGGATTAGCTCATTCTTTTCATTTGTAATCACATTAATCCTCCATCTTTGGTACACACTGCATTGGACTCACCCAATGCTGCGTCTGAGATGGGGTAAATGATGCCAAAATCTAACCATTTGATGATTTCTTTCTTCATGACTTCCTTCATGATTGGATTGAGTCTCCGTTGATGCTCCACTGTGGGTTTGTACTCATCGTTCATCAGGATCTTTGCATGCAAAATGATGGACTAATGCTCGAATGTCTGCTATAGTCCAGCCATGGCTTTCTTTTGCTCTCGTAACACTCTCAGCAACTTTCTTCCTGCTCCAATGTAGTGAAGAAGAATAATAACAGGTAATATTCAGAAGAGTTTCAAGAAATGCATACCTGAGATGGCTCGAAAGTAACTTCAGCTCCACTATGGTGGTTCTTCAATCGAAGGCTGATTCGATCTTTCTTTGGTAGTTCCAAACTTTCAACTGGTGGTGTTGCTTTGAATCGGAATGGTTTGTAAAGGTAGTTGATACATTCCAGGATTTCAGCATCTAGCTCGCTGTCAGTCATGTTGGTGATGCAAGCTTCAAGTGAATCTGTGGGATTTGGCTCAGTATTTTGAACGATACTTTCAACAACATCAACTCTGAAGCATTCTTCTTCCTTTTCATCACTTGGGAATTTCATGGCTTTGAAAACATTAAAGGTCACTTCTTGGTCCTGTACTTTCATGGTCGTTCTCATTTTTTCACATCAATCACAGTTTTACCTGTAGCCAAGAATGGTCTCCCAAGAATGATAGGTATTCTTTTCTTGTCTTCTTCCATGTCAAGGATGATGAATCTGCTGGGAGAATTAGTTTGTCTACTTTCACCAGCACATCTTCAACAACACCTATTGGAAATGCTAGTATTCGGTCAGCAAGTTGCAACGAAACTGAGGTAGGCATTGCTTCTCCAATCTGTAGTTTCCTGTAAATAGAAAAAGGCATCAAGTTAACACTGGCTCCTAAATCACATAAAGCCTTACCGATGTAATGTTCTCCAATGGTGCATGGAACTGTGAAATTGCCAGGATCTTTCAACTTCGGGGGAAGTTTCCTCTCTGAATAATGGCGCTGCATTCTCCGTTAATGCTACTGTTTCGTAGTCTCCCAATCTCTTTTCATGAAAGAATGTCCTTTCATGACATAACGGGGCATTTCTTCCAAGGCTTCTGCAAATGGGATGTTGATGTGCAGCTTTTTGAAAACCTCCAGGAATCGAGTAAACTGCTTGTCCAGTTTTTTTTTCTGAAGACGCTGAGGAAAGGTGGAGTGGGAGTGATCTGTTCTTTTTCCTTTGCTTCTTTTTCCTTTGCCTCTTTTTCCTCCATCTTTTGTCAGCTTCTTTTGGACTTTCTTGGCTGATTCCATCTTTGGTTGATTTCAGTCTTGCTTCTTTTGCTTTCAGTTGTTTGTTCAACTTGCTTGCTTCGATGTCTGTTTCTTTTTCAAAGCTTTTCAAGTAATGCTTGATATTGCTCCTTCCCTCGGTTCCTTGGATTGGGTTCTGTGTTGCTGGGAAGATTACCTGGTGGTCTGTAACTCTGAGCAATGGCCAGTTGTCCAATTTTGATTCTCCAGTGCTTGATGGAAGCTGATTGGCTCTGAAAGATGGCATCATACTTTTTTAACTGAGCCAACACTTCTGTTATTCCTGGTTCATTGCCTGCTTCTCTGCCTTTTGTTCTGTTGCTGGAATCCAGGTGGTGGATAGTTCCGCTGTTGGCTTGAATTGTTGCTCCATGAAAAATTAGGATGATTCCTCCACTCTGGGTTGTAGGTGTTGGAATATGGATTGTTCCCCTGTCTGTTGAAATTGTTGACAAAATTCACCATTTCTTCAAGTCGGTTCGACTATGGTGTTCCTCCATATGGTGAGCTTATGGATCCAGTGGTAAGAGTCTCCATAAATTTGCATATCTGATCTAGCTTGGTGTTGACTGCTGTATTGGCTCCACTTTCATAAATTCCTGCAATTCTTTGGATCATGCTCCTTTCTGTTGGCCACAAAGAATTGTTGTTGGCCATTTCTTTGATTAGTTCCCAGGCTTGATCTTATCTTTTTTCCATTAAAGCTCCTCCAGCAGCAGCATCGATTGTGGTTCTCATTATTCCAGAAAGTCCATTATAGAATGTTTGGACTTGAAGCCATTTTGGAATCTCATGGTGAGGACATTTCCGGAGTAAATCTTTGTACCTTTCCCAAGCTTCGTAGAGAGTTTCAGAGTCTTGTTGTACAAAGGATGTGATGTCATTCCTCAGTTTCCAGTTCTGGCTGGTGGAAAATACTTTGCAAGAAATTTGGTGGCTAAAGTGTTCCAAGTTGTGATAGAACCTGCTGGTAGTGAATGTAGCCAAGCTTTAGCTCCGTCATTCAAGGAATATGGGAAAACACGCAGTCTCATTGCTTCTTCAGCTTCTCGGTTGTAATTGAAAGTGCCACAAACTTCCAGGAAGTTGCTGATGTGGGCATTAGGATCTTCAGTTGCATTCCCCCCAAACTGAACTGACTGCTGAATCATCTGAATGCATGTTTTGATGTCACCCACATTTGCTGGTAAGGGAGGGAGTACAATGCAAGAAATGAGTCTGTCAACCACCGGAATGGTTCTGTCTCGAATGGGAATTGGTGGTGCAACCTCCAAAGGTTCAGGTTCCATGTTGACTAAAGCTTCTTGGCCTTCTCGCCTTTCCCTTCTCAACTGTCTAATGGTTCTTTCAATTTCTGGGTCAAGCGGTTGTAGTTCAAAACTTCTGGTTCGTCTCATGAAGTTTCTGAGAACCTGAAACACAAGAAAACAAAAACAATAAGTAAAAAGAAATTAGATACAAGTAAAGGTATCTAACCCCTAAACTAATAGTAAAAGATAAATAATTCCCCGGCAACGGCGCCAAAAACTTGACCGGCGTAAACACAACGTATAACGCAAGCGTACGTATCGTTCAAGTAGTATAAAAAGTATCGATCCCACGAGGACTTAATATCTAAACTATTAATTTTATGAAGGTCAAATGATTACTAGTATCTAACGGATTGATTGATTGATTTGAAATGGTGACGATTCTAAATTTAAAAACAAGTAAATAAGATTGTCGAAAGTAGGTTTTAAGAAAATTCAATATTAAAAACTATCTAGGGTTGTGATTTCAGTTAATATCATTTTAAAGATGAAGTGGTTATCTTAAAGTTGGGTAATATATTGATTTATTAACCTGGAACACTAAATTATGTAAAAGCATCTTCCGATGGTCAATTACAAATACCTAGTATAATCCAATTGAACCATATGTCTATGTCAACCAAATTACCTAGATTCATTAAGATTAAGTTCCAATTAAGGCTACCCTCGCCCGACAGATATATTCCTATCCTGTAAGGAAATCTATTAAAGGGTTATCTATCCTCAAGGAAGATCGTGGGCTATTGAGTCCGAGGTCTTAAACTTAAAATCCCTATGTCTAGTTCATTTTAAGTTTACCTAATCAATTTTATTAATGGTCAGTTAATTAAAAAGCATTAAGATTAAGACTCAATAATAAATCTTTATATTACCAAAACTATAATCTAACCCCTTATAAACCGGTGATATTAGAATTCATCACAACTAGATAACTTATTTAGTTACAACACATAATTAGGGCAGGTAAAAACTTGAAAATAAAAGACATGAAGTAAAAATGCGGTAAAGTAAATACTGAAAAGTAAATTACAATAAAATAAAATGCTAAGGTAAAAGGAATTACTTTTACTACTTCTAATTTAGATATCTCCCGTAAAATAATACATAAACTTGTGATAATATTACCAACCGACCAATCTGGCGGTATCCTGATTAAGTCAAATAAAGTCCAACCAGCCATTAAGGCGGTAATATTTGTCCATAAACCAGCCATAAAGGCGGAACCAAAATTAAATTACCAACCGACCAATCTGGCGGTATCCTTGATTAGTCAGGTTTAAACCAGATTAAAATTAAATTACCAACCGACCAATATAGCGGTATCATTTTTAAGTCAAATTTTAAATAGTGAATATATTATTTTTAAGGGAGATTAATCTAAATAAAATAGTAAAAGAAGCCTTTCACCCTAGCTGGGGATTACCTCCTCATGGTGAATTGTAAAAACTGTAAAAAGTAAAGAAAGTAATTACTATTATTACAAAAGTAATTAAAATTTAATTACAAAACTTAAATTAAAGACACTAGAGAGAGAAACTCCCTATTTACATCAAAGAAATGAGAGAGAATGGTACAAAAAAATCTGAAATCTTGAGCTGAATTTATAGGCCTCGGTGGGCTTCCAGCGTCGCGACGCCAAGGCCTTTTGCGTCGCTACGCCAGCTGCAGTCGACGTGGCATGCTCTGGTTTTGACACGTGGCAATTCGGATAAGAAGATAAGGCGACACGTGGTGAGGCGGCTAAGAGCTCAATTATTATGCTGACGTGGCGATGATGTGGCAAGGCGGCTGAGATCAATTGTCGGTACCGTAAGATTGCGACACGTGTCACGGTGTGATTTGCTGATGATGACATGGCATGTTGACTCGGTTGACCTGCTGATGTGGATGATGACGTGGCAAGACGCGTGGTAGAGTTGACTCGTTGACCGGATGACGTGGCGACACATAGGATGACACGTGGCACACATGGAAATAGTAATTGTCGGCACCGTAGGATGAGGACACGTGGCACGTCGCACGTTAGCAGATCGACTATGATGGTGACACGTGGCACAGCGCATGTTAGCAAAGTCAAACTTCTCAAATTCTGACCCGTTGACCCGGCGCATATTAGCATGCCTTGGTGCACGTTAGGCGTCGCGACGCCAAGGGTTTGGGCGTCGCGCGTGGGAAATTACCAAAATGCCATTTTCGTCCAATTTTCACTGTTTTGGCCCAAATCACCTCCAGAATGTCCTGAAACTTTATTTATCTACAAAATAACACAAAACACATCAAAATATTCACAAAACTCAAGAAACTATACAAAATATTAAGTTAAATGAGTGGGAAATAGTGATAGATTTACCACTCATTAGATTCTCGCTCAGTATGCTCCTTCAGGCACTCCTCAACACAATGGTGTTTTGGAGAGGAAGAATCAAACTTTATTAGATATGGTTCGATCGATGATGAGTTTTACTGATCTACCAATATACTTATGGGGCCATGCTCTAGACACTGCCGCTCATCTTCTGAACAAAGTTCCATCAAAAGCCGTTCCGACTACTCCGTATGAGTTATGGGCTGGAAAGAAACCGAGTGTTAAGTATGTTAAGATTTGGGGTTGTCCTGCCTATGTAAGAGTTGCACAGCGGGATAAACTTGCACCTAGAGGGTACAATTATCGATTCATTGGATATCCTAAAAATTCCATGGGTTATCAGTTCTATGATCCCGAGAACCGAAATGTGTTTGTTGCTCGAAATGCAACTTTCTTAGAAACACAATTTGTGTTAGAAAGTGCAGATCATAGAATGATTGATCTTGATGGAGTCAATCAAAGTAACATTGAATCGACGATAGAACCAGAAGTTCAGGAAGATGAGATACCTTTGACACAACCACCTCGTAGGTCACAAAGGATATCGAGACCCCCTGTCGGGTATAGGACGACATCTGACGATGCCTCGATGTTTTCTTAGTCAAAGAAAAAGATCATTTAACCTACAGAGAGACGATGTCAGACATCGATGCAGAGAAATGGCTGGAAGCTATGAAATCCGAGATTGCCTCAATGCATGATAATCAAGTCTGGGACTTGGTTCCGCTTCCCGACGGAATTATTCCTATCGGTGTAAATGGGTTTACAAAAGGAAGCGGGGGCCCGATGGAAATGTTGAAACCTTTAAGGGCCGACCAGTAGCAAAATGATATACTCAGAAATCAGGTATTGATTATGAGGAAACCATTTCTCCTGTAGCCATGCTTAAGTCAATCAGGATTTTATTAGCTATTGCCGCACACTATGATTATGAAATTTGGCAGATGGATGTGAAAACGACTTTTCTGAATGGAAATCTTGAGGAAGATATCCATATGGAACAACCCGAGGAATTCACATTCGCCAAAGATCCTAATCTGGTTTGTAAGCTTAAAAAGTCTATTTATGGACTTAAACAAGCTTCCCGTAGTTGGAATCTTCGTTTTGACGATATGATCAGATCGTCTGGTTTCATTAAAAAGGAAGAGGAATCCTGTGTCTATAAAAAGGTTAGTGGGAGCATGATAGTCTTCTTAGTGCTTTATGTTGATGATATACTTATTATCGGAAACGATATAGGTATGTTACAATCTGTCAAAGCCTATCTCAGTAAGAATTTATCCATGAAGGATTTGGGAGAGGCCTCTTATATACTAGGTATAAAGCTTTATAGAGATCGAGCGAGGAGGCTGATAGGACTCTCTCAGTCCAAGTACATTGATTTGATCTTAGAAAGGTACAACTTTGTTGACTGTAAGACAGTCAATGTGCCTTTTAAACATGGTATTCATCTGTCTAAGAAAATGTGTCATAAGACAGATGATGAAAGGGCTAAAATGCTTAGCCAGCCTTATGCTTCTGCTGTTGGTAGCATAATGTATGCCATGTTATGTACTAGACCTGATATCCGTATGGCTATAAGTGTTACAAGCCGTTATCAGTCTGATCCGGGTCAGGACCATTGGATGGCTGTGAAACATATTCTGAAATACCTTAAGGGTACAAAGGATAAGTTTCTCATTTATGGAGAAAATGACTTACAACTGAGAGGTTACACGGATTCAGATTTTCAATCTGATCCAAATGATAGAAAGTCTACATCTGGGTTTGTGTTTTCTCTCAATGGCGGTGCCATTAGTTGGAAAAGCACCAAACAGGGTCCGACTGCTGATTCCACCACCGAGGCAAAATACATTGCTGCTTCAGAAGCTGCAAAGGAAGCTATTTGGATCAAAAAGTTTGTTGCGGAGCTTGGAGTAGTCCCATCTATAGTAGATCATATTCTGTTATTCTGTGACAACAATGGTGCGATAGCTCAAGCTAATGACCTCGCGCTCATCAGAAATCTAAGCATGTGGAACGAAAGTATCACATAATTAGAGAAATTTTGGGTAGAGGTGATATTGTAGTTTGTAAAGTACGAACTGAAGAAAATATAGCAGATCTACTGACTAAAGCCTCAACTCCCAAGGTTTTTGAGAAACACGTGGAGTCCATGGATATTAGATACCATCGTGAATGTCACTAGATCAAGTGAGAGTGTTGGAAATGGTGATCGAGCACCATTCATTTTTTGTATGAATATTTGATATTTATGCAATACAATATTTATTTTATCATGGTTATTTATTTATTAATATGGTATAACTCTTACTTTTATTTATATATTGTAAATCTAAAAGTTAGATTACTCTAAGAGTTAGAGATTTCGAGTTACACTCGGAACCTTATATGAAATTAGTAAAGACCCGAGAGTTACAACATATGATGATATAGTTGCAAGAGTTGCAATTGGTGTTGAGAAATATCACGCATTCTCTCGAATATAAATTATTCATAGTCTAGATATATTGACATGGGTCAGTCATTTATTGGTAAGACTAGTGCATTGTCTATATATGTAGACATATGGATTGTCTCAACAGACTGTGAGCTTAGCGGAAGTTCGTATAGAAATGCAGATATTCATTAATTAAATGTTTATTGAACAAACTCATAAAAGATGACTAATAGATATTCCATAAAACTGTCAATATTTATCTTTTCGAGTTGAGTAGTTATTGTGGTCCTTTAACTTGAGACACCACGGTGGTCTTGTGAGTAATCCTCTGTGCCTGATACCATATATTATTTATAAATGGAATATAATTATGAAAATTTATTTTGAGTAGATAAGGTTTTGACAGTATAACTATAACTTTACTCAAATTGGAGACGGTAATGACGAAGGGATTATACATTAGTGTTTTAACCTCGACTTGTAGTTCGACGTGTCGTGTTGTTTAGTCATGATTTGTAGGTGGACAGACCTTAATGAAATATGTATACAAATATATGAGATAT